>JAWQFJ010002328.1:40000-63044 GCA_034096865.1 Theodoxus fluviatilis
GAGAAGTCTGATATTGAGAGGGCGAGGAAGGGAATGGAAGGGTTAACGAGAAATCTGCGCTGGTTTTTGGACAGCGACATGTCGGAGGAAAGCCCGAAAAGATGCTGCAGACACAGCACAAGGCAGCTCTTTAGAAAGAAGACCACTACCAGCAACAGTCAAAGAGGCCTTTACTAGGACAACCACGCGACGAGCGGATGATCTACATCTCATAAACTGCATCTAAACGTAGCGCACTTTAAAAACTTTCATGTCTGCTTTTTTCTATTGCTTTCATTTTCGAAGATTCGCTTTATTGCTCATGTCGACTTGGCGTGCACTTGAAAATTCTCCACAGTGGCAAGACAGCGAGTCAGGCAAGACACTCCAAGCAAGAGCTGGTTCTGCCCATGCGTGACGTTCTCAAGCTTGTGCCGTCTCCCGCAAAGTTCCAGCTCTGCTGAGAGACTGCTTGGCCTCTGACAAACTTTGACTCCACACCCTGGATCGCCGCATCTTCAATCACCCATCACTCCCAACACGTTCTACAGCCAGATTTGCGTGGCAGAAGTTTACGCCGAGCTGTCGACAGAATACTTCAACTCCTCCCTGTTTTGTCTGCAAGGCCCCAAGACCAGACACTGCACCAGACAGGAGTGGAGTTGGCCCCGGATGAATCCAGTCAGATGCAAATAAACTGGCAGTCAATTCCACAAACACCTCCCCACACATTCTCTACAGCGGTGGCCATGCAAACACGTGCAAGGTCTCACACACACAAGTGGGTCTACACCTCGTAATCCTGACAGAGCACTCCATCTTGACAAGAGTAGTGTGTGTGTGTGTGTGCGTGTGTGTGTATGTGCGTGTGTGTGTGTGTGTGTGTGCGTGTGTGTGAGTGTATGTGTGTATGTATGTATGTGTGTGTGTGCGTGCGTATGTGTGTGTGTGTGTGTGTGTTAGAGAGAGAGAGAGAGAGAGAGAGAGAGAGAGAGAGAGAGAGAGAGAGAGAGAGAGAGAGAGAGAGAGAGCGAGCGTGCATGTGCGTAAGGCCACCAAACAGTGCTTGCAGTTTCTGCATTTACGTGAAAATCACATTTCACGCATGGAAGGAGCAACAATATTTTTCTGTTTAAAAAAGGGTGCTGCAGACAGCGTAGCGAAGTTTGGAAGAGGGAACGGCCTGCCAGCCACTGCCTAGATTCCCTGCAGGCCAGTCAAGCCACTGCCTAGATTCCCTGCAGGCCAGTCAAGACACTGCCTAGATTCCCTGCAGGCCAGTCAAGCCACTGCCTAGATTCCCTACAGGCCAGCCAAGCCACTGCCTAGATTCCCTGCAGGCCAGTCAAGCCACTGCAAAGATTCCCTGCAGGCCAGTCAAGCCACTGCAAAGATTCCCTGCAGGCCAGTCAAGCCACTGCAAATATTCCCTACAGGCCAGCCAAGCCACTGCCTAGATTCCCTGCAGGCCAGTCAAGCCACTGCAAAGATTCCCTGCAGGCCAGTCAAGCCACTGCAAAGATTCCCTGCAGGCCAGTCAAGCCACTGCAAAGATTCCCTGCAGGCCAGTCAAGCCACTGCAAAGATTCCCTGCAGGCCAGTCAAGCCATTACAAAGATTCCCTGCAGGCCAGTCAGGCCAGTCAAGCCACTGCCTAGATTCCCTGCAGGCCAGTCAAGCCACTGCCTAGATTCCCTGCAGGCCATTCAAGCCACTGCAAAGATTCCCTGCAGGCCAGTCAAGCCATTACAAAGATTCCCTGCAGGCCAGTCAAACCAGTACAAAGATTCCCTTAAGACCAGTCAAGCCACTGCAAAGATTCCCTGCAGGCCAGTCAAGCCACTGCAAAGATTCCCTGAAGGCCAGTCAAGACACTGCCTAGATTCCCTGCAAGCCAGTCAAGCCACTGCAAAGATTCCCTGCAGGCCAGTCAAGACACTGCCTAGATTCCCTGCAGGCCAGTCAAGACACTGCCTAGATTCCCTGCAGGCCAGTCAAGCCACTGCCTAGATTCCCTGCAGGCCAGTCAAGCCAGTCAAGCCACTGCAAAGATTCCCTGCAGGCCAGTCAAGCCACTGCAAATATTCCCTGCAGGCCAGTCAAGCCACTGCAAAGATTCCCTGCAGGCCAGTCAAGCCATTACAAAGATTCCCTGCAGGCCAGTCAGGCCAGTCAAGCCACTGCCTAGATTCCCTGCAGGCCAGTCAAGCCACTGCAGAGATTCCCTGCAGGCCATTCAAGCCACTGCAAAGATTCCCTGCAGGCCAGTCAAGCCATTACAAAGATTCCCTGCAGGCCAGTCAAACCAGTACAAAGATTCCCTTAAGGCCAGTCAGGCCAGTCAAGCCACTGCCTAGATTCCCTGCAGGCCAGTCAAGCCACTGCAAAGATTCCCTGCAGGCCAGTCAAACCAGTACAAAGATTCCCTTAAGGCCAGTCAGGCCAGTCAAGCCACTGCCTAGATTCCCTGCAGGCCAGTCAAACCAGTACAAAGATTCCCTTAAGGCCAGTCAAGCCACTGCAAAGATTCCCTGCAGGCCAGTCAAGCCACTGCAAAGATTCCCTGCAGGCCAGTCAAGACACTGCCTAGATTCCCTGCAAGCCAGTCAAGCCACTGCAAAGATTCCCTGCAGGCCAGTCAAGACACTGCCTAGATTCCCTGCAGGCCAGTCAAGACACTGCCTAGATTCCCTGCAGGCCAGTCAAGCCACTACAAAGATTCATTGCAGGCCAGTCAAGCCACTGCCTAGATTCCCTGCAGGCCAGTCAATCCACTGCAAAGATTCCCTGCAGGCCAGTCAAGCCACTGTCTTGATTCCCTGCAGGCCAGTCAAGCCACTGCAAAGATTCCCTGAAGGCCAGCCAGGTCACTGGAAACATTCCCTGAAGGCCAGCCAGGTCACTGCAAGGATTCCCTGAAGGCCAGCCAGGTCACTGCAAAGATTCCCTGCAGGCCAGTCAAGCCACTGCAAAGATTCCATGAAGGCCAGCCAGGTCACTGGAAAGATTCCCTGAAGGCCAGCCAGGTCACTGCAAAGATTCCCTGAAGGCCAGCCAGGTCACTGGAAAGATTCCCTGAAGGCCAGCCAGGTCACTGCAAAGATTCCCTGAAGGCCAGCCAGGTCACTGCAAAGATTCCCTGAAAACCAGCCAGGTCACTGCAAAGATTCCCTGCAGGCCAGTCAGGCCAGTCAAGCCACTGCCTAGATTCCCTGCAGGCCAGTCAAGCCACTGCAGAGATTCCCTGCAGGCCATTCAAGCCACTGCAAAGATTCCCTGCAGGCCAGTCAAGCCATTACAAAGATTCCCTGCAGGCCAGTCAAACCAGTACAAAGATTCCCTTAAGGCCAGTCAGGCCAGTCAAGCCACTGCCTAGATTCCCTGCAGGCCAGTCAAGCCACTGCAAAGATTCCCTGCAGGCCAGTCAAACCAGTACAAAGATTCCCTTAAGGCCAGTCAGGCCAGTCAAGCCACTGCCTAGATTCCCTGCAGGCCAGTCAAACCAGTACAAAGATTCCCTTAAGGCCAGTCAAGCCACTGCAAAGATTCCCTGCAGGCCAGTCAAGCCACTGCAAAGATTCCCTGCAGGCCAGTCAAGACACTGCCTAGATTCCCTGCAAGCCAGTCAAGCCACTGCAAAGATTCCCTGCAGGCCAGTCAAGACACTGCCTAGATTCCCTGCAGGCCAGTCAAGACACTGCCTAGATTCCCTGCAGGCCAGTCAAGCCACTACAAAGATTCATTGCAGGCCAGTCAAGCCACTGCCTAGATTCCCTGCAGGCCAGTCAATCCACTGCAAAGATTCCCTGCAGGCCAGTCAAGCCACTGTCTTGATTCCCTGCAGGCCAGTCAAGCCACTGCAAAGATTCCCTGAAGGCCAGCCAGGTCACTGGAAACATTCCCTGAAGGCCAGCCAGGTCACTGCAAGGATTCCCTGAAGGCCAGCCAGGTCACTGCAAAGATTCCCTGCAGGCCAGTCAAGCCACTGCAAAGATTCCATGAAGGCCAGCCAGGTCACTGGAAAGATTCCCTGAAGGCCAGCCAGGTCACTGCAAAGATTCCCTGAAGGCCAGCCAGGTCACTGCAAAGATTCCCTGAAAACCAGCCAGGTCACTGCAAAGATTCCCTGAAGGCCAGTCGCTGTGAGGCACTCCCTCTCCAGACAGCAGCTCCATTTTCCCTCTACAGGCCACTCCTTGTGTCCCATTCTCCTCTCTGTAAATAGGCCTGCATGGAAAAAAGATGCTCATCTACATCTACTGTAATGAATTTCCACGGCCTTTTCCAAGTTGTTTTCCAAGCCAAGCAGGCGGAGGCGGGGAGGGCAGTAAGGAGGCAGCGCGGATAATTTGATAACTGAATTTGAGTCAAGGTTATTTGATGGCAAATGAACATTCAAGCTGGGTAAACATCTATTCCCACCACGAAGTGAACCCCCTTCTTCCCCCCCTCCACTCCTCTTTCCCTTCCCCTCCCTTACGTTCTCCCTCGATTCCCCCTCATCTCCACCACCCACCCATTCCTAACGCCAGTGAACGACTTTTCCTCCCCTGCACATATTTTTTCTTTTCGTTCAGCGCCGTAAACATGGCATGCTTTCGACTAGCCAGAGTAAGTGTTTCTAGGCAGTGACCAGGATGGGGGTCACGGCGTGCTCAAGGGTTATAATAATAATAATACAGACTATTTATAACGCACATACCTTCCCTAATAGCAAGCTCATGGCGTGTACAATGATAAAGTCTACACTCATACAAAACATTCTAACACTCACATACTATACAATTGAAATAAAAAGAAGTGTTAGGGTGAGGACGTGTGAAGAAGCTGGGAGGGGGCTGGAGGAAGGGTGGGATGGGTTACACAGACCTACACCTGGGACAGGGTGTGTGGTCAGTCACGTGGACAGAGTGATCTCTCCCTCACAGTGCAACAGTCATCTAGGGCACTAGGGAACGTAAAGTGGAAGCCGTGTGTGTGTGTGTGTGTGTGTGTGTGTGTGTGTGTGCGTGTGTGTATGTGTGTGTATGTGTGTATGTGTGTGTGTATGTGTGTTTGTGTGTGTGTGTGTGTGTGTGTGTGTGTGTGTGCGCGCGCGTGAGCCAGCCAGCCAGCTGAATAACTGCATGCGCGTGTGCGTGCGTGTGTGAGTGTTATGTCCAGAACACTGACAGTTCTAACGAGATCCAAAGTTACGGCCATTTTTTCATTCCATTTGGTCCCATGCACCAGTCAACCTGCTTGCCCGTACCGCTCCCAGTGCCCGCATCTCCCCCTGCCGCTGCTCCTCCCTTTCTTGCCCCCCTGCACTCTCCAGACAGAGCTACCTGGCCGTAACAGCGCAAAGATTTCAAGTTGGTTGCCTTCCTCTTTTTTGGTCCTCTGTCGTCCAATCAGACATTGCTAACTATGATTCGTTCATAATACTTTTTGAAGTTACAAAAAGCAGCAGAACTGAGGAACTCTCTTCAAGGCAGCTTTCTCGCAAAAGTCAAAGACAGGACTGTACATAGCACTGGTCTGTACAGAGCACGGTACTAATTTCTATTCCCAGGAAACAAACGAGGCCAGATACAGTTTGCTCTCATGGTTCAAAGCCAAAGTTTCACAAAGACACGCGAGCATTACTTTCGTATCTGATGGACGGGGGCGCACAGAACAGCGTTTTGTTACAGCACCGCTGGACACGGGCAGCCGCTGGACACGGGCAGCCGCTGGACACGGGCAGCCGCTGGACACGGGCAGCCGCTGGACACGGGCAGCCGCTAGTGCTGGATGCTTCTTTTCCGGCCACACATGTCACCACTCAAACGGTTGCACGAGTGTCCAACTGAAAACGTCAGGAAGTATTTTGCCGATGGTGGAAAAACTCCCAAGTTGTACGAGTCGAAGTGACGAAAAAAGTGCGTGCGTGCGTGTGTAATTTCAAAATCAGCCCGTGGAAAATTATTATCTCTGCATTGCAACGATGTAGGGTAAGGGGCTAGATCCTCTCCAGAAACGAGAATAACATACAGCGAAATATATCCTCGTAGAAGTGATAAACTTCTCAACCGAGGAAGATCATGTGCCAGGTTTATTCCCGAAGAAAGATCTACGCCGTGTTCCTGTCTCTGCTTTCAGCAAACCCGAGCAGATGCATCATTTTCATCAGCTGCTGCCCCACAACTAATAGCGGAGCGAGAGGAGTTGTCATCGCGGACTGAAAAGCCTCTATGCAGCCCGCAGACACAAACCAGGGAGCCAGAGAGGTTCACAGTGGTACTGAGGCACCTCGCCTTGCAGCACGCCTCAAGATGACCATGTGGGCTTTGGTGCTATGCCAAGGAGAGCAGTTAAAGCTTCCCAAGATGACCATGTGGACTTTGATGCTATGCCAAGGAGAGCAGTTAAAGCTTCTCAAGATGACCATGTGGACTTTGGTGCCATGCCAGGGAGAGCAGTAAAAGCTGGGCTTAACGGCAGCAAGGGCTAATGAGACTGGCTTCTCTGGGCTTTCACCAGGTCTGACTGCCAAGTAAACTGGACAGGCAGTATTGACTGACATCTATGACTTAGGATCTTCAACCCATCCAGGAAACGAGAGCCCCAATTTACCTCGGCATTCCCTGCAATTACTACTAGTTAGAGAAGAGTTGTAGAGCAGTTTGGAGACGCCACCAATAGGAGTCAGACACGCTACACAAGCAAGGCAAGAGCTGCTTTGGTACCAGGCTCTGGGCAAGTGTGTCAGGGTCAGAGCGTTGCCAATCAAACAAGGTTCTTGGTGACCCTATCCAATCATGACCCACTGATCCTGCGTGGTAGGATAGCTTCGGGTCGCTACAGCCTGGCAGGTAAAGAGAATTTTCCCCCACTGCGGAGTGAGCGAGGCTGGGAGAGGGAGTATTAGTGGGTGCCAAATGGACGGCCAGCTGATGCTCTAGTGCGAAGATCTGGCCAAAGATCATAACACAACCGTGCCTGAGTGAGTTGCGGCATTTTGGACGAGTGCGGACGAGAATATCTGCACCAGAGAGACTGAGTGAGAACGCAGGAAATACTCGAAAGCTTGAGTGCCCTAGTGAAGAAAACGAAGAAAACGAAAAAACCTGTACCGGATTACCAAGCATTTAGCAATGATGAACACTTTCTTCTAAAAAAGTGTATGTACGTCGAACACATGCGCGCGCGAGCGCACAGACACACACAAATAGAAAGACACAGATACATAAACACAAACACACACACGCGCGCGAACACACACAAACACACACACGCGCGAGCACACACACACACATACACACACTAACACACATTGGGCCCTTTTAAGAAAACGTATCTTTTTCTCCAGAACCACGACATCGCCATGGAGACAGAAATGAAAGTCATAGAAACAATTAAAGAAAACAAACAAACGAACGAAGAAACAAACAAACAAACAAACAAACAAACGCTAGTTTACTAATCAAAGTGCACTCAGGTTACAACGTATGCAATGCCCTTTGCACAGTGCGCAGTCTCTCGATGTCTGCAGAAATCTGAACCAAAATTCGACCCAGAGAAACTGTCTTATGGGGATCTGATACTTTTTTTCTCTCGAGGAAACTGCCTTGGCCCTGAATGCCATTTAACGCTGTCACAAACAACACAAGTCCCTGTCGAGGAATGAGAGAAGAACGAGAACAGACTGCCAACGAGGAGGGGGGAAGAAGATCACACAGACCAAAGATCACCTTCGTCAACATCGTCGTCTTGGCTTGGAGTTGTGAGGGTAAAGGTCACACGACACAAGTTACAGGTGCAAAGGGGACGACAGCAAAAACTTTGATTTCTTCCCCGCACATCCACATCACGTGTCTCCCGTCAGGCGGCAAAGCAGCAGCGCAAAGACAGCACCACATTTTCAGTCCTGACACCACCAGCCGCGGGCTGCTCAGGGACTTGCTGAGTAAACCGGGATGGAGACAAATTCCTGACTCAGACTTGCGCTACGACGGCGTTAGTTGGTTTAGATTAGACAAGGTTTACACGGTGCGTTCCAAGTGGTAACACATGCAAATGTAGTTCGTTTTGTACCAAAACTACCTCTATCACTCGCAAAAACCTCTCTACTACAAACCAACCACGAACACCTCTACAAAATATTCTGCTGGCATTATACCATTGTCCTCGCAACCACCACGACTGTCACCACAATCCCCACAACTGCAAATATCACTGTCATCAATAACACAACTACCACCAGCAGATACCTAGTAGCTACTCTCACTACTACTGAGATAACTCTATCATACACGCACATGTTTTAGTTTGCTGACCACATTATCTATTCGTGCCATTCACACTAGTTCATAAGTATACATTATACAACACTTGAGCTGAAATATCCAGCATTCTTACGAAACGCTCAGTGGTCAGAGCAATCAAACGGTCAACCGATAGGGCGCAGGTCTGGTCCTTGTGATGACCTCTCAAGCCCCACCCCAACCACCCACCCCCTCCCGCACACAGCTTTGCTTTGCATGAAAAACACGTCACTTGTTGAGATGAGCTGGCTCTGTTAGTTCTCTTTTCAACCACCTGCTTGGCCATCAGGAGGGCGTGAGACAGAGCCACACTGGCGGTGCAGTCTCCAGCACACGCTGACCTGCACAGCCACACTGCTGCTGCCCTGGCGGCACTGCCCGACATCCCGCCACCTCTCTGGCGGCAACTTCAAAGGAACACGGCCTTGACACGCTCTTCGTCAGACAAATCTTTCTTTCTTCCCCCGGTGGTCTTCTCTTCAGCCGGATGAGAGCAGGATAAACAAGCGTTTTGCATGGGTTCATTTCAAACGTTTTTGCTCTCATATACAGCACAGAGACATCGCTGTACGATTCTCCAACAAAAACTGCCACACTGCTTCATGACAGGTTATCAGGTGACTCAATTACCACCATGAAAAGCTCGCCCTCCATGCCAGCGCAGGCAGTCGATTTTAGAAAGCAAATTTTACTGGGATCATTTCGCTGGGACTCGATTGGACGCAAAGAAAGCGCCACAGCAAGTATTTGCAGAGTAGCGTCCAAGGCAGGCCGGTGACGCAACAAAAACCAACACACACAGACGCCATTGTTGTCTGGGATCACAAAGGTCAGGGTCGAGAGATGTGAAAACGGTATGCACCCGAGTAAAGCTCATTTGTTTGGGCAACCAACGGGGTGCCGTCACACGTGCCCACCAGCTGACAGTAGACGCAGTAGCCCAGATTATACACACACACACACACACACACACACACACACACACACACACACACACACACACACACACACACATCACATACTTCACTCACACACACACATACACAAACACATACACTACACACTGTGACACTCACCATATACTACACACACACACACACACACACACACACACACACACCACATACTACACTCTCTCTCACACACACACACACACACACACACACACACACACACACACCACATACTTCACTCACACACACACATACACAAACACATACACTACACACTGTGACACTCACCATATACTACACACACACACACACACACACACACACACACACACACACACACACACACACACACACACACACACACACACACACACACACACACACACACACACTCTTGCGGACAATCAGTCAGTGTGTCTGCGTTATACAGCAGGGACGAGACTGATGTTGAGGAAGCTATGACATCATTCAAGTGACAGTTCGACTGTTCAGATACACAAGTGGCACCCCTGTCCCGATTTCCCCTCCATGCTGCTGAGAGAGTGAGGGAAAATGGTAGTTTTCCACGAAGGAATGCTGACCTGACCTTCGACACGAGGTCAACACGACCCAGGATGATAAATACTGGACTGACCATCTTGCTCCTCGCGCAGTGCCACTGCTGCTTTTAAGCTTTGATGTCATCTGAAGTAACATCTCTACTTCAGCCATCAAACTGCACAATAACGACGAACAAGAAAAACAAACACAGAAAACAAACCAGTTTGCTTGTTAACGTCTCTGAACTCGAAACTACATTCTTACAAGACACGGTTACTTTCAGCGCAATTTACTGGGCACTTCGCTGTGCCCGTTCTGTCACTCCTTTCATAGCTCACACGCCCTGTCATCCCATTGCCACAGCGAGGCTGCACTGAATGTTTGCATCGCCACAAGGGTCTCTCTCTTTCCACAGCAGTCGTACGGCTGCATTACACCCGTTCAATTCAGTGATCACAGAGGGGTTGTCATATAGGTTTCCGTCACCACTAATCACAGTGGGGTTTGGTAATGTATTGCCGCGATGACTCTCCACAGCAAGGCTGTGCACGGCGCTCCCTTCACCACACGCGACTGCATGTACAGTTGTGTCGGACCCACAGCCAGAGCGACAGGGAATTCTGGTGCAAGGCATTCCAACCACCAATGAGCAAACCCAATCGTTGATACTGTTGGAACGTTGGAACTGGACATTAGTAGACAATAAAACCCCACGGCGTTTGGACGTTTAAATGTATTTGGAATTGGCCAGTATTAATGATTTTCGCAAATCCGTACGGCAAATCACGACCCAAGTTGTGTGGCGACCGAGGCTACATTTGACAAAGTGAGGCTTCAATAGAGGCTCAGGGATTTTCGATGACTCTATCCAATACAAAGTGGTCCATCTGATCGTTTGAGTTTGCGACCTAATTCATCACTCTATGACGCATTGAGAAAGCATGAAGGAAGGCTGACGGGAATGGAGAGTGGAGAGGACACCAGAGAGTGGAGAGGACACCAGAGAGTGAAGAGGACACCAGAGAGTGAAGAGGACAAGAGAGAGTGAAGAGGACACCAGAGAGTGAAGAGGACACCAGAGAGTAAAGAGGACACCAGAGAGTGAAGAGGACACCTGAGAGTGAAGAGGACACCCGAGTAAAGAGGACACCAGAGAGTGAACAGGATAAGAGAGAGTGAAGAGGACACTTGAGAGTGAAGAGAACACCAGAGAGTGAAGAGGACACCAGAGAGTGAAGAGGACACCTGAGAGAGAAGAGGACACCCGAGTAAAGAGGACACCAGAGAGTGAACAGGACAAGAGAGAGTGAAGAGGACATCAGAGAAAGAAGAGGACACCAGAGAGAGAAGAGGACACCCGAGAGTGAAGAGGACACCCGAGTGAAGGACACCAGAGAGTGAAGAGGACATCAGAGAGTGAAGAGGACAAGAGAGAGTGAAGAGGACACACGAGAGTGAAGAGGACATCAGAGAGTGAAGAGGACACCAGAGAGTGAAGAGGACACCCGAGAGTGAAGAGGACACCCGAGAGTGAAGAGGTCACCTGAGTGAAGGACACCAGAGAGTGAAGAGGACACCTGAGAGTAAAGAGGACATCAGAGAGTGAAGAGGACACCAGGGAGTGAAGAGGACACCTGAGAGTGAAGAGGACACCTGAGAGTGAAGAGGACATCAGAGAGTGAAGAGGACACCAAGGAGTGAAGAGGACACCCGAATGAAGGACACCAGAGAGTGAAGAGGACATCAGAGAGTGAAGAAGACAAGAGAGAGTGAACAGGACAAGAGAGAGTGAAGAGGACACCCGAGAGTGAAGAGGACATCAGAGAGTGAACAGGACAAGAGAGAGTGAACAGGACAAGAGAGAGTGAAGAGGACACCAGAGAGTGAAGAGGACACCCGAGAGTGAAGAGGACACCCGAGTGAAGAGGACATCCGAGAGTGAAGGTCAAGAGAAGCAGAGACGCTGTCCTTACAAGGGGATGCAGCTCCTTGTGAAAAGCAAAAGGCTGGACAGTGGTGCACAAGGCAGCAAGACATTTAGCGACTGCGCTCTTCGATCAAGAGCAATACAAATCATTTCCCATAAAAAGAGTAAAGTGATTCACATGTGATTTCACCTTTCTCTGCGTTTTCCTTCTTTCCCTTTCCTTCTTACTTCCCTTTCCTCTCGTCCTTTCTTCCTCCTCTATCCACCCCTCTTCTCTCGTCCTTTCTTTCCCTCTATCCACCCCTCTTCTCTCGTCCTTTCTTTCCCTCTATCCACCCCTCTTCTCTCGTCCTTTCTTTCCCTCTATCCACCCCTCTTCTCTCGTCCTTTCTTTCCCTCTATCCACCCCTCTTCTCTCGTCCTTTCTTTCCCTCTATCCACCCCTCTTCTCTCGTCCTTTCTTTCTCCTCTATCCACCCCTCTTCTCTCGTCCTTTCTTCCTCCTCTATCCACCCCTCTTCTCTCGTCCTTTCTTCCTCCTCTATCCACCCCTCTTCTCTCGTCCTTTCTTCCTCCTCTATCCACCCCTCTTCTCTCGTCCTTTCTTTCCCTCTATCCACCCCTCTTCTCTCGTCCTTTCTTTCCCTCTATCTACCCCTCTTCTCTCGTCCTTTCTTTCTCCTCTATCCACCCCTCTTCTCTCGTCCTTTCTTCCTCCTCTATCCACCCCTCTTCTCTCGTCCTTTCTTCCTCCTCTATCCACCCCTCTTCTCTCGTCCTTTCTTTCCCTCTATCCACCCCTCTTCTCTCGTCCTTTCTTCCTCCTCTATCCACCCCTCTTCTCTCGTCCTTTCTTTCCCTCTATCCACCCCTCTTCTCTCGTCCTTTCTTCCTCCTCTATCCACCCCTCTTCTCTCGTCCTTTCTTCCTCCTCTATCCACCCCTCTTCTCTCGTCCTTTCTTCCTCCTCTATCCACCCCTCTTCTCTCGTCCTTTCTTCCTCCTCTATCCACCCTCTTCTCTCGTCCTTTCTTCCTCCTCTATCCACCCCTCTTCTCTCGTCCTTTCTTCCTCCTCTATCCACCCCTCTTCTCTCGTCCTTTCTTCCTCCTCTATCCACCCCTCTTCTCTCGTCCTTTCTTCCTCCTCTATCCACCCCTCTTCTCTCGTCCTTTCTTCCTCCTCTATCCACCCCTCTTCTCTCGTCCTTTCTTCCTCCTCTATCCACCCCTCTTCTCTCGTCCTTTCTTCCTCCTCTATCCACCCCTCTTCTCTCGTCCTTTCTTCCTCCTCTATCCACCCCTCTTCTCTCGTCCTTTCTTCCTCCTCTATCCACCCCTCTTCTCTCGTCCTTTCTTCCTCCTCTATCCACCCCTCTTCTCTCGTCCTTTCTTCCTCCTCTATCCACCCCTCTTCTCTCGTCCTTTCTTCCTCCTCTATCCACCCCTCTTCTCTCGTCCTTTCTTCCTCCTCTATCCACCCCTCTTCTCTCGTCCTTTCTTCCTCCTCTATCCACCCCTCTTCTCTCGTCCTTTCTTCCTCCTCTATCCACCCCTCTTCTCTCGTCCTTTCTTCCTCCTCTATCCACCCCTCTTCCTCTCGTCCTTTCTTCTCCTCTATCCACCCCTCTTCTCTCGTCCTTTCTTCCCCTCTATCCACCCCTCTTCTCTCGTCCTTTCTTCCTCCTCTATCCACCCCTCTTCTCTCGTCCTTTCTTCCTCCTCTATCCACCCCTCTTCTCTCGTCCTTTCTTCCTCCTCTATCCACCCCTCTTCTCTCGTCCTTTCTTCCTCCTCTATCCACCCCTCTTCCTCTCGTCCTTTCTTCCTCCTCTATCCACCCCTCTTCTCTCGTCCTTTCTTCCTCCTCTATCCACCCCTCTTCTCTCGTCCTTTCTTCCTCCTCTATCCACCCCTCTTCTCTCGTCCTTTCTTCCTCCTCTATCCACCCCTCTTCTCTCGTCCTTTCTTCCTCCTCTATCCACCCCTTTCCTCTCGTCCTTTCTTCCTCCTCTATCCACCCCTCTTCTCTCGTCCTTTCTTCCTCCTCTATCCACCCCTTTCCTCTCGTCCTTTCTTCCTCCTCTATCCACCCCTTTCCTCTCGTCCTTTCTTCCTCCTCTATCCACCCCTTTCCTCTCGTCCTTTCTTCCTCCTCTATCCACCCCTTTCCTCTCGTCCTTTCTTCCTCCTCTATCCACCCCTTTCCTCTCGTCCTTTCTTCCTCCTCTATCCACCCCTTTCCTCTCGTCCTTTCTTCCTCCTCTATCCACCCCTTTCCTCTCGTCCTTTCTTCCTCCTCTATCCACCCCTTTCCTCTCGTCCTTTCTTCCTCCTCTATCCACCCCTTTCTCTCGTCCTTTCTTCCTCCTCTATCCACCCCTCTTCTCTCGTCCTTTCTTCCTCCTCTATCCACCCCTTTCCTCTCGTCCTTTCTTCCTCCTCTATCCACCCCTTTCCTCTCGTCCTTTCTTCCTCCTCTATCCACCCCTTTCCTCTCGTCCTTTCTTCCTCCTCTATCCACCCCTTTCCTCTCGTCCTTTCTTCCTCCTCTATCCACCCCTCTTCTCTCGTCCTTTCTTCCTCCTCTATCCACCCCTTTCCTCTCGTCCTTTCTTCCTCCTCTATCCACCCCTTTCCTCTCGTCCTCTCTTCCTCCTCTATCCACCCCTTTCCTCTCGTCCTTTCTTCCTCCTCTATCCACCCCTTTCCTCTCGTCCTTTCTTCCTCCTCTATCCACCCCTTTCCTCTCGTCCTTTCTTCCTTCTCTATCCACCCCTCTTCTCTTTTTGTTGGACCGAGACACGCACGCACGCACAAACAACCACACACACAAACACACCTACGTCTGTTCAGAGATCTGCCGTGTTGTTTCTCTGTGTATCTTTGCTGTGTTGTTTCTCTACGTACCTCTGCCGTGTTGTTTCTCTGTGTATCTTTGCTGTGTTGTTTCTCTGTGTATCTTTGCCGTGTTGTTTCTCTGTGTACCTTTGCCGTGTTGTTTCTGTGTACCTTTGCTGTGCTGTTTCTCTGTGTACCTTTGCTGTGTTGTTTCTCTGCGTACCTTTGCTGTGTTGTTTCTCTGCGTACCTTTGCCGTGTTGTTTCTCTGTGTACCTTTGCTGTGTTGTTTCTCTACGTACCTTTGCCGTGTTGTTTCTCTGTGTACCTTTGCTTTGCCGTGTTGTTTCTCTGAGTACCTTTGCTGTGTTGTTTCTCTGTGCACCGTTGCTGTGTTGTTTCTGTGTACCTTTGCTGTGTTGTTTCTCTGTGTACCTTTGCTGTGTTGTTTCGCTGCGTACCTTTGCTGTGTTGTTTCTGTGTGTACCTTTGCCGTGTTGTTTCTGTGTGTACCTTTGCTGTGTTGTTTCTGTGTGTACCTTTGCTGTGTTGTTTCTCTGTGTACCTTTGCCGTGTTGTTTCTCTGTGTACCTTTGCCGTGTTGTTTTTCTGTGTACCTTTGCCGTGTTGTTTCTCTGTGTATCTTTGCCGTGTTGTTTCTCTGTGTACCTTTGCCGTGTTGTTTCTCTGTGCACCTTTGCTGTGTTGTTGTTTTGTTTCTCTGTGTACCTTTGCTGTGTTGTTTTTCTGTGCACCTTTGCTGTGTTGTTTCTCTGTGTACCTTTGCCGTGTTGTTTTTCTGTGTACCTTTGCCGTGTTGTTTCTCTGCGTATCTTTCCGTGTTAATTCTCTGTGTACCTTTGCCGTGTTGTTTCTCTGTGCACCTTTGCTGTGTTGTTGTTTTGTTTCTCTGTGTACCTTTGCCGTGTTGTTTCTCTGTGCACCTTTGCTGTGTTGTTGTTTTGTTTCTCTGTGTACCTTTGCTGTGTTGTTTTTCTGTGCACCTTTGCTGTGTTGTTGTGTTGTTTCTCTGTGTACCTTTGCCGTGTTTTTTATCTGCGTACCTTTGCCGTGTTGTTTCTCTGCGTACCTTTGCTGTGTTGTTTCTGTGTGTACCTTTGCTGTGTTGTTTCTCTGTGTACCTTTGCTGTGTTGTTTCTCTGTGTACCTTTGCTGTGTCGTTTCTCTGTGTACCTTTGCTGTGTTGTTTCTCTGCGTAACTTTGATTTGCCGTGTTGTTTTTCTGTGTACCTTTGCTGTGTTGTTTCTCTGTGTACCTTTGCCGTGTTGTTTCTCTGTGTACCTTTGCTGTGTTGTTTCTCTGTGTACCTTTGCTGTGTTGTTTCTCTGTGTACCTTTGCTGTGTTGTTTCTCTGCGTACCTTTGCCGTGTTGTTTCTCTGTGTACCTTTGCCGTGTTGTTTCTATGCGTACCTTTGCTGTGTTGTTTCTCTGTGTACCTTTGCTGTGTTGTTTCTCTGTGTACCTTTGCTGTGTTGTTTCTCTGTGTACCTTTGCTGTGTTGTTTCTCTGTGTACCTTTGCCGTGTTGTTTTTCTGCGTACCTTTGCCGTGTTGTTTCTCTGTGTACCTTTGCCGTGTTGTTTCTCTGTGTACCTTTGCCGTGTTGTTTCTCTGTGTACCTTTGCCGTGTTGTTTCTCTGTGTACCTTTGCTGTGTTGTTTCTCTGCGTACCTTTGCCGTGTTGTTTCTCTGTGTACCTTTGCTGTGTTGTTTCTCTGTGTACCTTTGCCGTGTTGTTTCTCTGCGTAACTTTGCCGTGTTGTTTCTCTGTGTACCTTTGCTGTGTTGTTTCTCTGTGTACCTTTGCCGTGTTGTTTCTCTGTGTACCTTTGCCGTGTTGTTTCTCTGTGTACCTTTGCCGTGTTGTTTCTCTGTGTACCTTTGCTGTGTTGTTTCTCTGCGTACCTTTGCCGTGTTGTTTCTCTGTGTACCTTTGCTGTGTTGTTTCTCTGCGTACCTTTGCCGTGTTGTTTCTCTGTGTACCTTTGCCGTGTTGTTTCTCTGTGTACCTTTGCTGTGTTGTTTCTCTGTGTACCTTTGCCGTGTTGTTTCTCTGCGTAACTTTGCCGTGTTGTTTCTCTGTGTACCTTTGCTGTGTTGTTTCTCTGTGTACCTTTGCCGTGTTGTTTCTCTGTGTACCTTTGCCGTGTTGTTTCTGTGTGTACCTTTGCCGTGTTGTTTCTCTGTGTACCTTTGCCGTGTTGTTTCTCTGTGTACCTTTGCCGTGTTGTTTCTCTGTGTACCTTTGCCGTGTTGTTTCTCTGTGTACCTTTGCTGTGTTGTTTCTCTGGGTACCTTTGCTGTGCTGTTTCTGTGTGTACCTTTGCTGTGTTGTTTCTCTGTGTATCTTTGCCGTGTTGTTTCTCTGTGTATCTTTGCTGTGCTGTTTCTCTGTGTATCTTTGCTGTGTTGTTTCTCTGTGTATCTTTGCCGTGCTGTTTCTCTGTGTATCTTTGCCGTGTTGTTTCTCTGTGTATCTTTGCTGTGTTGTTTCTCTGGGTACCTTTGCTGTGCTGTTTCTGTGTGTACCTTTGCTGTGTTGTTTCTCTGTGTACCTTTGCTGTGTTGTTTCTCTGTGTATCTTTGCCGTGTTGTTTCTCTGTGTATCTTTGCTGTGTTGTTTCTCTGGGTACCTTTGCTGTGCTGTTTCTGTGTGTACCTTTGCCGTGCTGTTTCTCTGTGTATCTTTGCCGTGTTGTTTCTCTGTGTACCTTTGCTGTGTTGTTTCTCTGGGTACCTTTGCTGTGCTGTTTCTGTGTGTACCTTTGCCGTGCTGTTTCTCTGTGTATCTTTGCCGTGTTGTTTCTCTGTGTACCTTTGCCGTGTTGTTTCTCTGTGTATCTTTGCTGTGTTGTTTCTCTGTGTATCTTTGCTGTGTTGTTTCTCTGTGTATCTTTGCCGTGCTGTTTCTCTGTGTATCTTTGCCGTGTTGTTTCTCTGTGTATCTTTGCTGTGTTGTTTCTCTGGGTACCTTTGCCGTGCTGTTTCTCTGTGTATCTTTGCCGTGTTGTTTCTCTGTGTATCTTTGCTGTGTTGTTTCTCTGGGTACCTTTGCTGTGCTGTTTCTCTGTGTACCTTTGCTTTGCCGTGTTGTTTCTGTGTGTACCTTTGCTGTGTTGTTTCTCTGCGTACCTTTGCTGTGTTGTTTCTCTGTGTACCTTTGCCGTGTTGTTTCTCTGTGTACCTTTGCTGTGTTGTTTCTCTGTGTACCTTTGCCGTGTTGTTTCTCTGTGTACCTCTGCTGTGTTGTTTCTCTGTGTACCTTTGCTGTGCCCTGTGCTGGCCTCGGGCCGCTGTCACGTGACGGTGGAGTGCTGCTGCAATAAACACTCAAGCGCAAGAGAGCGCTGTAGACGCCAGACATAAACTGACTTCCGGCGATACCGGAAGCGTTCGCACAACTTCGCCCGTGACGTATATAGTGCAGATGGGGGTCACTTCCGGTGCAGTGTGCATGTGTGTCAGTGCATGTGTATGCGTGAGCAAACTTGTATACGCGGGTGCATGTATGTGCGTAAGGTATTGTGCACGTGTGCCGTGTATGTGCGAGCGTACGTTTGTGTGTGTGCATGTCCTTGTGTGGGAGCGCGCATGGTACATGTGACTGTACGTGCGCGGGCCTGCGTGCACACGAGGGTAGTTGCCTGCCTGACAGTTTTCAGTCTCTTTACACATGTGCCTCACTCATCTCCACAATTTTTCTCCCTCATCCCCAATATTCCATCCCCACCACTCTCATCCGTGTCCCTTGGGAGAAAACGTGCATGATTCTCATGTCTCATTCCACGAAAATACAACTTTAATACTTGACCAACAAGTAATCACGGGAAAATCTCTTCTCAGTTAAACTTAGGTGGAAGAAAAAATCGTGCGGCATTAATATGAATCTTTTGTTGGTAAGAAGATCCCCCCCCCCCCCCCCCCCCCCCAATGAAGTTCCTCACTTAAGTATATATTTGCACATCCCTTTTCGCTAATAATAAAATAGAGGAAAACTCCCAAACAGGGAAACCTATGCAAAGACACCGACTCTTCTCCAACTCCCAAGATCCAAGCTGAGTTTACTCTGGAGAAGCCCAACCCCTGCAACTTCTGGAAGAAAATTGGCCGCAGGGGCCTGGCGCCTGTAGACTGGCGTGTAGACAGCATGATAAGGCTTGCAGGCTGTGGGATGAGACAAACAGCTCTCTCCTCACTCCAGGAGAGCTGTTGATGGGAGATACCACACTGACCACAGGATGACCGCGAGGGGCGGAATGGAATGCTGGGAGGGAAGAACGGAAACCATGAAGGTGTTGTGTGTCTCTCCTCTCTCCATGGAGGACTGCCAGTAGTGCTCAGTGCTCATGTACTTGCTGCCCTCACCGAATTCCTCCCTCTTCTTCCTTCCTTCCTCCCAGGTCTCGCCCCTTTCCATCCTCTTGACCTCGCGCTCTCCCTCATTCATTCCCGTGAGATGAGCTGAAAGGGCTGCAAGTACGCATGCTTGAGTGTCTAGATGCAGGCCTAGGATGCTGTCACACGTCTGAATTCAGGCAGAGTATCTCAGTTCACGCCCGATGTATGAATTCATGCGCAAGAGTATGAATGCGTGCATGTGACTATTTCTGAACAACATTTGTTGTATTAACGCAAACACTTGCTCACAGGTGAAAACATTACAGCCAGTCTCGTGGTGGTTTCAAAAATACCATATGCCATGCCTTCTTGTTTCTAGTATGTGTGTTTATTTGTGTATGCGCTCATGTAAGAATGTGTGCGCGCACGCATGTGTGGCTGCTTGCTTTGGAGGGTGAAGGGATAAGATGGCTCCCAAACAATCATGGGGGAAAGACACCACTTTCATCTTCGAGCAAGTTTCTCACAAATCACTTCGCTTTAGCATATCGGTTTGGGTGGAAAAGCAAAATTGCCTCTTTCCACCCCGCTAATTCTTCCTTTGAGAAGAGGCGAGAAGAGAGAGGTGGGTTGTGTACAGACTCGATGCATCCTTCCAAGTCAGAGAGCGCCGTCCCTACACTACAGTATAACTGCCACGGCTCCAGCCAGCCCGCCCATCCAGGCGTCTTGGAGAAAGCAGCACTCTCAGAATTGGCCAGGGCGCCCACAGGATGAATTCGTCATGAGCTCTATTGAACCGGCAGTCTTTGACTGTGTCTGCAGGAACTTGCTTCCTCACTGAGGCTTGTCTGTCTGTCTGTCTGTCTGTCTGTCTGTCTGCCTGCCTGCCTGTCTGTCTGTCTGTCTGTCTGTCTGTCTGTCTGTCTGCCTGTCTGTCTGTCTGTCTGTCTGTCTGTCTGTTTGCCTGCTTGCCTGCCTCTGTCTGTCTGCCTCTCTGCCTGCTTGTCTGCTTGCCTGCCCCCTTGTCTCTCTGTCTCTGTCTCTCTCTCGCTCTCTCTCTCTCTCTCTCTCTCTCTCTCTCTCTCTCTCTCTCTCTCTGTCTCTGTCTCTGTCTCTCTGTCTCTGTCTCTCTGTCTCTGTCTCTCTCTCTCTCTCTCTCTCTCTCTCTCTCTCTCTCTCTCTCTCTCTCTCTCTCTCTCTCTCTCTCTCTCTCTCTCTCTCTCTCTCTCTCTCTCTCTCTGCATTCCCCGTTGAGACCTCGTTGAGTGCAGACGTGCTTGCTGTTGCTCCGCTGACAATGTGACTACAGTGGATATCTGTGCCATTGAAACGCCTATTTTTCGTCGTATTCGTTGGTGTTGTGTGTGCAGCCAATGGATGAAAGTACAAGTACCATGTGAGTCTAACGTGTACTCGAATCTTGACTTTATTTGAAATTCGCTGAGTTACTGACGGTTTCTCTAGTGCGAGGTGCTCACGCTCAGTCGCGCCATACCCGCTAGCTGGACGATGGTTTTATAACGTTACTGTATGTGCAGCCTAAGGGCGGATACTATCAAGTGAGTTTATAAAGTGAATTCATCATTGCACTGATTGTGACTCAATTTGAACTCCTTTGTGCGACTGACAGTTTTGCTAGTATACGGTGTTCGCGCTCCGCCACGCTCAACCCGCTTGCTGGACGGCTGTTGTTTTGGCGTTGCAGGGTGTGCAGCCCACGGGGGAATTTATCCTGTCAGCTTGAACGTTTTTTCTATATGTGTGAGGCTTTCGGGTGAGAACAGTCGGGTGTATTTAACGTGGGGTCATATTTGACTTTATTTGAACTCCTTTGCATTTTTTATATTCGTTGTGAGAGATATCCTCGCATCGTCGCGCTCAGCCATGGGTGTAGATATTGACTGTTACCGCCGGCGCATTGGAGCGTTCGAAGCGTGCATGCGGCCGCGCCGTGTTCCGCAGCGCTGCCCTCGATACAGCCCGGAAGCGAAATGGGATGTGTTCACTGACTTCTCAGCACGGGTGATGATCTGTACTCTCTCCCTGTGCGTTCTTTGGGGTTACGGGCTGGTTGGAAGGGCAGTCGTCAACTCTACTTGTGTCAGGAGCCTCTATGCTGGAATGTTGGGTCATGATCTGATTGTGTTGCCGCGCACTGAGGTGCTGGGAACATCCGTGTGCTATGTGGTGGACATGAGTGGCATTTTGCTCCAGTGCAACGACGTAGAGCGCAACCCCGGGCCTTGTGAGAAGGAGGATGTTGATAGAATTGTCCAAGGGATGGGTGAAATGATTATGCGAAGAATGGATGAAATGGAAGAAAGGATGAAAGGGAGTATAGACAGAATGAGAAATGACTTAGGTGATTTGGACGCGAAGCTTTCCTCCATTGAAAAGGAACTAGGGGCCATGCGTGACCAAATTAATGATCAAGAAGCAGAAATAGATCTGATCGCCGAAAGTTACAAAAGAATGGAAGAACAAATAGAAGAGCGCGAGATCCGTGACAGGCGGGACAACCTCATTCTGCACGGGGTTCCCGAGGTTGACGGTGAGCGTGAGGACAGCGAGCGAAAGTTCGTGGAGATCGTGAACTCCGTGCTGCAGTCTCCAATCCAAGTTACTGACATTGTTCGCGCTCACAGGCTTGGCACGAGAAGACAGGGAAAATCGAGACCCTTGATCGCCAAAGTTGCCAGAACAGCTGTCAAGTTCTCCATACTCGAACGGAGGAATGAGCTGAAAGTTAAAGGCGTCGGACTATCGGGGGACTTGACACCGAGGCAGCGTCGGGAACTGCAGCAAGCCAGAGAGCAGGGTCTCATTGCCTACTACAAGCGGGGCGTACTTCACACAGAGGCTCGTGTGCCCCGCACTGCCGCCGCTGAGGAAACTGTTGGAGAGAGCGATGCTGGCGACAACGGTGGCCGTAGGCTGCGATCCCACACCAATCCTCGCGGAAGGACCCGCTAGGGGGGTGGCCAAGGCCTCAGAGACAACAGCCCCGCAGGAACAGGTATTCCCTCCAGAATTCTTGCATTGGACTTTGTTAATTTGTTGTGGTGGAATGTGGAGGGCTTAATGAGCAAATTTGATGACCCGGACTTTTGCCATTACTTAGATGATTTTTCTGTTGTTTGTTTGGGAGAAACTTTTGTAGAGAGTATAGATTTATCACAGTTTCTCTCCTCCTTCGATAAGTATATTGCTCCTGCGGTGAAGCTGTCTGCGCGAGGGAGAAGGTCCGGTGGGCTATTATGTCTCATTAAAAAGAATTTGAGTCCCTACTTTCACCTCATTGAATGTTCCTACGATAACATTCTAATATTTCGCGTAGACAAGATTGTGTTTAGGTCTGAAAGAGACGTTGTTGTCCTTTTCGTTTATGCTCCGCCATCTGGCTCACCTTACTATGATGTTGTTAATGAGACGGACGGTATACTATTGCTGCAGAATTGCCTTTCTGATGTAAGTTGCATGCATGATGACTGTAGTCTTCTCCTGTGCGGTGACTTGAATGCGAGGACTTCAAAATGGAATACATCTAGTAACAGCATCTTCGATGTTAGAAATGAAATGTTCTATGAATCTCGGCTATCGCAGGATGATATAGTTAATGATTATGGTCTCGCCTTATTGTCTTTGTGTGCTGCCTTTGACCTTTGTATCTTGAATGGCTACTTGAATGAAAGGGAATCTGGCAAATTTACATTTGTTTCGCCCAACGGCAGCAGTGTCATTGACTACATAATTTCATCGAGAGATCTATTATCATTGTTTAAAAATCTGTCTGTGAGAGAATCTGTCATTTCCCCGCATATGTGCTTGGAGCTGTCGCTCAGAGAATTTGACCATACTGCAAAAGTGGATGAATGTACTAGTGATCTGATTTCTTACACGAAAATAATTTGGGACGAGAATGCAACTGATCAATATGTTAGTAATCTCAGTAGTATCATGATGGAAGCTAGAACTGAGGACATTATATCTGGTGAGCATTTCGACGTCAATGCCGCAACTAACTCTATCTCAACAAGTCTTGTAAGAGCGGCTGATTTTTTAAAGAGAACAATAGTGTATAATAGGAAATTTAGATATTGTAGAGGATGGTATGATAGAACCTGTAGGGAGGCAAAGAAGAATGCTCGAAAAAAA
>JAWQFJ010002328.1:63064-101616 GCA_034096865.1 Theodoxus fluviatilis
AGAGAGAGAGAGAGAGAGAGAGAGAGAGAGAGAGAGAGAGAGAGTGGTGGGAGGGGAGGGGGGAAGATATCCTATCAACGTGGCCACAGCTGCAGTCAATCACGTGCTCCAGATGACCAGATAACTAAGGGTCATCTTCGAGTGTCCAGTTTCACACCAAGGGTCTTCATCTAAACCAAGCAAAAGCAAGCATGTTGTCTGTGGCTGTCAGTCCTGCTTTGTTTCCCCACCACGTGTGCTGACGTGTGGGAAAGGACAAGGAGCGAGAGGAAGAGTGGAGGAAGGGTATGGCGAAAAGGCAGGGTGGGGGTTGAGGGGGGGGGGGGGGATGTAGGGGTGGGGGTGAGGGGAAGGAGCAGGGGAGAAAGGTGGGAGGGAGCACTTTGGAGGAGTCAACAACTTCTTCACTGTTATGTTGAAGACACATAACGCCAAGTTTTGTAGCCACTAATCACCGTCAAGCGAAGGATATTCAGCAACTGATGCCCGAAAAAGTCGCTACATTACTGACACCAAAGGAAAGAGTATACGATGTCAAAGATGAAAAGAGAAGATGTGAGCAATATTTCCAACTCAGACAATCTCCATGTCAGCCCAAACAGATGCATGTAGAAGTGTGTTTCTGGGTAAGCGCGCGTGAAACAGACACGCCGATACATCCGTGTTACCATCTAAAGAAACTCTGCATGAACTGTGAAGATTTTTTCCCAAATTCAACTGGAAACTTCAGTGGATTTGTTTCCCCACTTCAGCAGCAGCAGCTGCCCAGCGTGTTCTTGTAGTCATAACGTAGACTTCAGCACGGTAAAGCTTTCCAGTGTATCCTGAGTGCCCAGTTTGGAGCTTGAAGTGGTCAGGCAGGGTGCATGTCATATGTAGGAATGCAAAAGTCACTTCATGGTCCTGTAAGAAGGAATGCAACGGTCACTTCATGGTCAACTGATTCCCATCACCATATGCCGCTGCCAAAGCCATTCTCACAGGAGTGTGTCTTGGGGTCAAGTCCTAGAGGTCTGAGGGTGTCAAGAGTGCAGAGCTGTGGTTCTCATTAACCCTCAAGGGGTCAAGCCAGTCTCGGACCCATAAACGCCTCGTATTAACCCTTTGATCTTCCGGTGAAGGAGACTGTGGAAGAGATGGGTGAAATGGGACACTAGCCGACACCGATAGAAAGCGTGCCCAGTACAAGGTAGAATGATGCATTTGAAATGCGTTTTATAAATCGAAACGATGATAGCTAGGCAAGGCAGTATTCGCAAATACATATGGATTTGACCGTATGTGTGTGTGTGTGTGTGTGTGTGTGTGTGTGTGTGTGTGTGCGTGTGTGTGTGCGAGCGTGCGTGCGTGCGTCCGTGCCTGCATGCGTGTCTGACTCTCTTTGAATGAAAGAAGTTTCACAGCTTATCAGCCTTTGAAGGCTATGTAAGGCCACTGACTACAAAATCACGAGAGCCGCTTACAGTAGGAGCAAGTCAAGGCTTCATTTCCACAGTTACTCGCCCTTTACCAATTGTGTTGGGAAATGTGATGGGTCTATTCACAAGGTGCATGCGTATATGTGTGTGTATGTATGTATGTATGTATGTATGTATGTATGTATGTATGTATGTATGTATGTATGTATGTATGTATGTATGTATGTATGTATGTATGTATGTATGTATGTATGTATGCATGCATGCATGTATGTATGTATGTATGTGGATATGTGTGTATGTGTGTGTGTATTTGTGTGAGTGTGTGTGTGTGTCTATGTGTGTGTGAATCCAACTGTAAAGAAAGGGAACGAATACAAATACATGTATGTTTCTGTGACGTAGTAACGTTTGAGGCCTACGTTTTGAATCTCAAGCGCCTCGCCCAGTCCGAGTTCTGCCAGACACCTCTCTGATCCAATCCAGAATTCTCCCTTCACCCCTATCCGCTGATCCAATCCAGAATTCTCCCTTCACCCCTATCCGCTGATCCAATCCAGAATTCTCCCTTCACCCCTATCCGCTGATCCAATCCAGAATTCTCCCTTCACCCCTATCCGCTGATCCAATCCAGAATTCTCCCTTCACCCCTATCCGCTGATCCAATCCAGAATTCTCCCTTCACCCCTATCCGCTTTCGGCCCTCCTTCCTGATATTTGTTAGACCGCCGTAAATTGTAATACCAACGCTCTGCTATTTCCCTTTCTCATCGCCAGCGTGTTCCTGCCCTCCAACAGCCTACTGTGCATGTCTGCCCAGCCATCACGCATTTCCTCCGCTCACACTCCCCTATACATCTGCAAACTTTTACATGCGCGATATTTTACATCTGCAAATTTTTACATGCACAAACTTTTACATGCGCAAAAGTTTACATGCGCAAACTTTTACATGCGCAAACGTTTACATGTGCAAGCTGGTGCACATGTGCAAGCTGGTGCACATGTGCAAGCTGGTGCACATGCAACTGACACACGTGCGTGAGGGGAAGAGCGCCCATCCTCAGCTAAAACTTGATAAATTCCAGTCTGCTTCCATCCTTTATCTATGAGAATTTGTTTTTTCAACACATAAGGTCCCCTTTCAAACAACACTCCTCGGTTCGTCTTTTTATTTCTTCTCGCTATTCACCCCATTTCCCTCATCTCCAAATCCCCTCCTCCTCCCCTCCCCTTTCCGGCCAAGTAATTTTCCTTGTCAGCGTGTCCTCCATGAACCAGCCAGACGTCTGGCAGAAAACCAGGGAGGATTGTGGGAAGGTAAGGTTTGAAGATATGGGCAAGGGGGGCGAGGGTGGGGGGAGGGGGGTTCGGGAAGTGCAGAGGAAACAAGAGTGGAAATGAACACAGACAGGGTGGGAGTGGAAAAAGGCCCCTGGTTAATTAAGCTGGGTTTCGCAGGGGGTGTGGGGTGGAGGTGTGGTGCTGTTGGAAGTGAGGATTGGAGGTGAGAGTGGACTGAGGGGTGAGGGGGAAATAGACGGGGGTGGGGGTGGGGGACTTAATTGGCGGGGGTGGGGGGTGGGCTGGAGGTGGCACAAGACATTTGGAAAGAGATTCATAGACCACATGTCAATACAGACAAGATGGAGGTTTGTGTCGAGGGTGGGGGTGGGGGTGGGGTGGGGGGATGAAAAATGCGGGGGAGGGATTATTAGGGGACTAGGGGCTAAAGAGGGAGAAGTGCGGGGGGGGGGGGGGGGGGGGGCGACGGGTTCAAGCGAGGACAGAAGAAGGCTGCCTCAGCATGCAGTCAGCACACAGCATGTGGATCGTGCGGGGTTGAAGGGAATGACGCAAGCGACCAATCCCTGTGCAGAACTCATGGACAGCCAGTGGAGCAGAACCTCCATCTTTAGCGTCTTCCGGCCCAGCAACCAGCGGCACTGCTTCCAGCCAATACTTTCCACGTCTCTTAAAAAATTTTTTTTATTCCACATGCCGTCAGACTTGAACAGTTAGTTAGATGTGTTGTTCTTGTTGTTTTGTTTTGTTGTTTTTGCTGTGATCTTAGGTTTAGTTGGTGCTGTTGCTTCGGATTTTAAAAATAATAATAATAATTTATTATATTTATAAAGCGCCTTTCCCGAGGTTCTAAGCGCGTAACATATATACATAAATATACAAAATAAACATAAAACACACAGTTTATACATTTAGTCATCCAGTCATAGTCAAACACATGCATTCAGATGTACACAGTCAGACTGACAATATACTAGACAAATATTTGCACAGATGTCAAGATGTACGTGGGGGTAGAGGAGGGGGGGGGGGGGGGGTTGCGGCAGGATTCTAACGAATTCACTAGTAATATTGCTGAAAAAGGTAGGTTTTGAGGTTGGATTTGAAGGAAGAGATGGAGGTAGAGTGTCGGATATTGTGAGGGAGAGAATTCCACAGTTGAGGGCCATAGTATGAGAAAGAGCGAAAGCCATGAGTTCTGCGCTTGAAGCGACCTTGGCGGAGGAGTCGAGTGTCAGCAGAAGAGCGGAGTGAGCGAGAAGGGGTGTACAGAGAGACCAGATCAGAGAGATAGGCAGGTGCAGATTCAGAGATGATGTTGTAGCAGAGACATGCAGTCTTATACTTGATACGTTCAGAAACAGGCAGCCAGTGGAGATCTTTCATGAGAGAAGTGCAGGGTTGTCGGTGACGCGCTCTAAAAATGAGGCGGGCAGCACAGTGTTGGACTTTCTGCAGAGGTTGGAGAGTAGAATCAGGGCAGCCTATCAAAAGAGAGTTGCAATAATCTAATCTGGACAGAATGCAGGAAGTGACCAGAGTTTTAGTAGCATCTACTGTGAGAAATTTTCTGATAGAACTAATTCTTCTGATCTGGAAGTAGCAGGTCTGACAGACTGCAGCTATGTGTTGTTTCATTGACATGCTAGAGTCCATGATGAAACCGAGGTTTCTGGCACTGGCAGAAAAAGAGATGTCACTAGAACCTATTGTGATAGTGGAAGGAGGAGTTGGGGTTACAGCAGTGGGTGGATTGTTTCCCTTTGACTGCATTTTGCTGGTCTGTGGTGCTTGTGGTGATGATTGTGATGTGAGATGTTTTTGCTTGTTCTTGTGCATATTTGCTTGTGTTGGTGTTGTCTGTGATGTGCTGTGGAGGCTGAGGTCTGCAGGGAGTGTGTGTGCGTGCGAGTGTGCTGTTTCTTTTCATATGTAATTATCCCATCACATTGTTTTTATGTATTCTTCTGTTATGATTATTATTGATGATGGTTATTATTTGATTATTTTTATTGCTGCCTCATAAAGTGTACTTGAATTGCCTGTTGTGGGATAAATAAAGTTGTATTGTATTGTATTGTATTGTATTGTCTCTTCCTGGTCCTTTGCATGAATCAGCTCTTGTGTGTGTGTGTCTGTGTGTGTGTGTGTGTGTCTGTGTGTGTGTGTGTGTGTGCGTGCGTGCGTGCGTGCGTGTGTGTGCGTGCGTGCGTGTGTGTGTGTACCTGAACCACTGAAGTCTCCTGAATACGACTTGAGAAGAGAAAACCCACGCACAGTGGGCCATTCCCATCAGCTCTGACTACACAGCAAATGAGATGAAAAGTTCAGAGCATGAGAGACGTGCAAGGCTATTATACTTTGCAATTCTTCCATTTCATCAAGTCTAACTTGGAAATTATTATAGAAATTCTCTCGCTATCGTATTTAGTCAACTGAATTTTACAATTTATGAGAATGTCAAGGAAACCTTGAACAACTTCCAGCTACAACTGAACCCGTGAATAAAAAGAGCAACATTCGCCTCCAAATCTGTGTTTCCCGCAGACTTTGAAATCAACACGGAAACACTGTGCAATCAATATCTATCTCTCCAAGCTTGTATCCAGATCGCCACTACACGCAGATCTTGCAATCTGAAACGAAGTTAGATTTGTAGGATAATTCCCAGTCACATACGAATGATTCACACTCGCACACACCATGAAAAACCGGTGAGATGAACTCAGGATGACCCTAACAAGTTAGACATTTCCTGCAACTACAGGAGGCCACGCCTGCTTTTTAGGATGAGTAAAGTTCTCAGCTCTCTGTCTCTTCTTTCATTTGTCCCTCAGGTCTGTCCATCCTTTCATCTTTCTCCCACCACCCACCACACTGACTGTGTGGGATCAAAACAGGAAGCACCCTTACAGAATGACGCCAGAGGGGAGTGGGCCGATTTCTCCGCTGCTTTGGTCCTGGCCCACCCACGTAAAGAGTGCTCGTGTTTTCTCGCCTTGCCACGTGGCCAGGAGCCTTGCGTGCTAGCGTGCGCGAATGTGCGTGTCTTCGTGTTTGCCAGTGTGCGTGTTTGCGCATGCGTTAAAGTGTGCGTAAAGAACTATGTGAACTTACGGAGTAGTCTACAAGTAAGCAGGCAGTTAGTGCCTGCATTAGTGTTGGGAAGCTAAGGTTTCAGCGAAAAGCATCAGAGGCAGCCAAAGATCGGGTAAAGTGTGAAGTGGTTTAAGACCCAAACAGTGGGTAAAAAATCGCTACAAAAAAACAGACACCTTCCTTTTATTCCACTTCAAAACATTGACGACGTTACTTGGTGCAATGCGTAGTTTCGCTCACAACAAACTCTACATAAACGCCAGAAAGTGACAGAAAATGATTTTCAGAAACATGCGCTAAATGGTGTAACATGGGGTATTTATTTGTCGATTCATTATCATTTGCACTTTACCACTCATTCTTTTCCCGATTCTACATCTCGCCTCTTTCACTGACTATTTTCTCGCTGACTTGTTTCAATGCTAAATTTTCGTTCTGTTTCATCCCTCCACAGCGAGTACATGCCTGTATCACAAGACTACAACCTGCCCTCTCTTTTTCACCCCTTCCAGTCCGTCCGTCCCTGCCTGCAAGTTAACCCCACACTTCTGTTCCACCTGCTTATCTGCGGGGGCTCGACCTTTGGTTGACCCCCGAGGGGTCAATAACCTCCTTGTGCTCTTGTAAAGCAACTCCTGATGGTGACCCGCAAGGCATGCTGGGATATCCGTCCCGTTTCTGTAGTGAGCTGCATGCAAAGCGTTAGTTTGGATTTCGCTAATGCTCAACACCTGGAAGGCAGAAGAGACGGAACAAAACAGCAGGAGGGAGTTGAAACTATTCCTCCTTCTCTTTCTCCTGCTCTCCTCCTCCTCCTCCTCCTCCTCCTCCTCCTCCTCCTCCTCCTCCTCCTCCTCCTCCTCTCCTCTTTCTTTTCCTCCTCCTCCCTCTTTTCTTCTCCCTCCTCCTCCTACTCCTCCTCCAGAAGTTGTGGCATAGGGTCTCCATCTCTACATACCCTTCCTCTACCTGTGCTGTAAAAGGGGTCGAGATCGCGGAATTGTTCCGAACAGAAACATCGCCAGGGCCCGCGTCATTCAGCAGGACACCCCGACAGTCTGGCTCCGCATGCAGCGCTGGAGCCTGGCGGAGTCCAAGCGCGCTGCCACAGTCCATTCATTCCACGGGCCTCGCGCGAGGCGTCTTGCTTTCATATAATCATTCCAAGCCTAAAATGGATATTGCGTTTAAAGAACAAGACAGCAAAAGTTACAAAGAGCGTTAGCAAGCTCATCTTACTTTTTGAAATAATACATTGACCGCCTTAAGGATCAAACCAAATTCTGAAATTCACCCCAGAATTAGAGTGCAGTCAAAGATCCGATTGAGATTGTTGATTTCCTCTCACAAAGGATAATGGCAGTGGACGAAGTGCTAGTGTTGCCCCAGGAGCATGGAAGTTGAGTGTCCTCTTCTGGCCAGAGTATTCATGGATAATGCATTTCAACCTTTCCTTCCTTAAGCCAGACTTCACACAGAGAGATTGCTAAGGCAGCAGGAGAGGCAGAAAGAAAGTTTAGATCCACTGGGTGTTATCAATAAGCCTGCATCCCTGGCAGCAGAGGGAGAGATCAGATGAAAGTTTGCTAGAGGTGTGTGTGTGTGTGTGTGTGTGTGTGTGTGTGTGTGCGCGTGCGTGCGTGTGTGTGTGTGTGTGTGTGTGAGAGAGAGAGAAGAGAGAGAGAGAGAGAAGAGAGAGAAGAGAGAGAGAGAGAGAGAGAGACGGGGATACACACACACACATACACACACACACACACACACTCTCTCCACACACACACACAGACACACACATACACACACACACACACACACACACACACACACACACACACACACACACACACACAAAACGTACAGGAAGGGGCCAGACAGGAGGCAAGATTCCAATCAAACCCAGGTGGCGTTTTTGGCGGAAGGATCTACACCAGGTGGCGCCTCACTCACAGCCAGCCAATCACAACGCAGCAAGCTCCCATGGACCACTGAATGGAGTATTGAAGTGTCATTTACCTGAAATTTCGCTTCCCAGTCAAAGGGCATTTATGCTGAAAGTGTTTACCTAACATTTATCAAGTTTCTATCCAAACTTAGCCCTTTGTACAGTATAACCACCAGAGCTCCACCAGGCACAAGCTCAACTACCATGGAGAGCGACTTATAAATGGCGAAAAATTGCAGTAGGAACTCTGACAGAGCATACTCGTAAGGAGAAATTCATTGGCTCGTCTTTCTCCTTCAGGCGAGACGCCGTGCTTTTAGATAGTGTACTTTTAGACGGTGTACTTTTAGACGGTGTACGACGATGTAGGCCTTCAAACGTGGCGATCCCTGTCAATTCACTCCCAGCCGCACTTTCAAAACTTCACCTCACACCAGCATCCGGAATGTACTACCTGACTTGGAGAGTCATCTAATACTACTAAATTCATATATTTAAAAACGAAGAGTAAGAAATTATGTTTGGACCCATCTAACACTACAAATTCATGCATTTAGAATAGAAGATTGAGAAACGACGTTGAGTCCTATTTATTGCCATCCATGCGTTTAGCGATGATGGCCAGCGAATACATTTTAAAGCCAGTAACCCATTGCTCAATAGAACGGTAGGCACATTTTGCAAGCCTTGACGGCAGCCATGCAAGAATTCCCAGACCCTTTCTTGCATTCCACTCACCTCAGTCGTCCCTAACCCTTCATGAGAAGAAATAATCTCTCCACTAGAATCGCTCAAACAACCCGAACAATAACAGCGCACCGAGGCCACACATGAAAGCGAAGCCGAGTCCATAAGGCCGTCCCAGAGGCGTGGAAATGTTGATGAATTCGATGACAGGATTTTCATCCACGCCATAGATGCGAGGACTGCAAGACACACGCCATAGATGCTAGGACTGCAAGACACACGCCATAGATGCGAGGACTGCAAGACACACGCCATAGATGCGAGGACTGCAAGACACACGCCATAGATGCCAGGACTGCAAGACACACGCCATAGATGCCAGGACTGCAAGACACACGCCATAGATGCCAGGACTGCAAGACACACGCCATAGATGCGAGGACTGCAAGACACACGCCATAGATGCGAGGACTGCAAGACACACGCCATAGATGCGAGGACTGCAAGACACCCGCCATAGATGCCAGGACTGCAAGACACACGCCATAGATGCGAGGACTGCAAGACACACGCCATAGATGCGAGGACTGCAAGACACACGCCATAGATGCCAGGACTGCAAGACACCCGCCATAGATGCCAGGACTGCAAGACACATGCCATAGATGCCAGGACTGCAAGACACACGCCATAGATGCGAGGACTGCAAGACACACGCCATAGATGCGAGGACTGCAAGACACACGCCATAGATGCGAGGACTGCAAGACACACGCCATAGATGCCAGGACTGCAAGACACACGCCATAGATGCGAGGACTGCAAGACACACGCCATAGATGCCAGGACTGCAAGACACACGCCATAGATGCCAGGACTACAAGACACACGCCATAGATGCCAGGACTGCAATACACATGCCATAGATGCGAGGACTGCAAGACACACGCCATAGATGCCAGGACTACAAGACACACGCCATAGATGCCAGGACTGCAAGACACACGCCATAGATGCCAGGACTGCAAGACACACGCCATAGATGCGAGAACTGCAAGACACACGCCATAGATGCGAGGACTGCAAGACACACGCCATAGATGCCAGGACTGCAAGACACACGCCATAGATGCCAGGACTGCAAGACACACGCCATAGATGCCAGGACTGCAAGACACACGCCATAGATGCCAGGACTGCAAGACACACGCCATAGATGCCAGGACTGCAAGACACACGCCATAGATGCCAGGACTGCAAGACACACGCCATAGATGCCAGGACTGCAAGACACACGCCATAGATGCCAGGACTGCAAGACACACGCCATAGATGCCAGGACTGCAAGACGCACGCCATAGATGCCAGGACTGCAAGACACACGCCATAGATGCGAGGACTGCAAGACACACGCCATAGATGCCAGGACTGCAAGACACACGCCATAGATGCGAGGACTGCAAGACACACGCCATAGATGCCAGGACTGCAAGACACACGCCATAGATGCCAGGACTGCAAGACACACGCCATAGATGCCAGGACTGCAAGACACACGCCATAGATGCGAGGACTGCAAGACACACGCCATAGATGCCAGGACTGCAAGACACACGCCATTACCCGGTTAAAGTGCGTCAAGCTGCAGCTAAATAAAAGCCAGAACCCCGCAGATGTGTAGGAACGGGGTCAAGCAGTCCTGAAAAAAAAATGGCAATCCAAACTTTCACTGGCCACAGCTTTCCCAGGGTCGGCAGCACAGTTTGACTTCACATATTGACCCAGTTACTAACCCCCTACCCCTCCATCTTGTCTAACCCCCCACGCTTCCATTCCAACGCTTCCACCCTTCCATTCTATCCTGTCTAATCCCCTCCTCCATCCTGTCTCATCCCCAACCCTTCCATCCTGTCTAATAACGACTTCTCTCCCCCCCCCCCCCCCCCCCCCCTTTCCTGCCCAGCCTTCAATTTTGTCTGACCCAACCCCCTTTCATCCTAATCCCCCGACCCCCCCCCCCCCCCCCCTCTCGTCAAAATTTCCCACCTTCCATCCTGTCTAATTCCCCACCTTCCATCCTGTCTAATTCCCCACCTTCCAACCTGTCTAATTCCCCACCTTCCATCCTGTCTAATTCCCCACCTTCCATCCTGTCTAATTATCCACCTTCCATCCTGTCTAACTCCCCACCTTCCATCCTGTCTAACTCCCAACTTCCATCTTGTCTAATTTCATACTCTTCCATCCTATTTAATTCCCCACCCTCCATCCTGTCTAATTCCCCACCTCCCATCTTGTCTAATTCCCTACTCTTCCATCCTGTCTAATTCCATACCTTCCATCGTGCCTAACTCCCCATCTTCTATCCTGTGTACTTCCCCACCTTCCATCCTGTCTAATTCTCTACTATTCCATCCTGTCTATTTTCCCACCTTCCATCTTGTTTAATTCCCTGCTATTCCATCCTGTCTAACTCCCCATCTTCCATCCTGTCTAACTTCTCACCTTCCATCCTGTATAATTCTCCACCTTCTATCTTGTCTAATTCCCTACTATTCCATCCTGTCTAACTCCCCATCTTCCATCCTGTCTAACTCCCCACCTTGAAACTTGTCTAACTCCCAACCTTCTAACCTGTCTAACTCCCCACCTTCCATCCTGTATGATTCCCCACCTTTTATCTTGTCTAATTCCCTACTATTCCATCCTAATTCCCTACTATTCCATCCTAATTCCCCACTATTCCATCCTAATTCCCCATCTTCCATCCTGTCTAACTCTCCCTCTTCCATCCTGTCTAACTCCCCACCTTCCATCCTGTGTAACCCACCACCTTCCATCATGTCTAACTCCCCATCTTCTATCCTGTGTACTTCCCCACCCTCCATCCTGTCTAACTCCCCATCTTCTATCCTGTCTTACTCCCCATCTTCCATCCTGTGTAATTCCCCACCCTCCATCCTGTCTAACTCCCCATCTTCTAACCTGTCTAACTCCCTCCCTTCCATCTCGTCTAACTCCCCATCTTCTATCCTGTCTAACTCCCCATCTTCCATCCTGTGTAATTCCCCACCCTCCATCCTGTCTAACTCCCCATCTTCTATCCTGTCTAACTCCCTACCTTCCATCTTGTCTAACTCCCCATCTTCCATCCTAAGTAATTCCCCACCCTCCATCCTGTCTAACTCCCCATCTTCTATCCTGTCTAACTCCCCATCTTCCATCCTGTGTAATTCCCCACCCTCCATCCTGTCTCTCCCCATCTTCTATCCTGTCTAACTCCTTACCTTCCATCTTGTCTAACTCCCCATCTTCTATCCTGTCTAACTCCCCATCTTCTATCCTGCCTAACTCCCCACCCTCCATCCTGTCTCTCCCCATCTTCTATCCTGTCTAACTCCTTACCTTCCATCTTGTCTAACTCCCCATCTTCTATCCTGTCTAACTCCCCGTCTTCTATCCTGTCTAACTCCCCATCTTCTATCCTGTCTAACTCCCCATCTTCTATCCTGTCTAACTCCCCATCTTCTATCCTGTCTAACTCCCCATCTTCCATCCTGTGTAATTCCCCACCCACCATCCTGTCTAACTCCCCATCTTCTATCCTGTCTAACTCTCTACCTTCCATCTTGTCTAACTCCCCATCTTCTATCCTGTCTAACTCCCCACCTTCCATCCTGTGTAATTACCCACCTTCCATCCTGTCTAACTCCCCATCTTCTATCCTGTCTAACTCCCCATCTTCTATCCTGTCTAACTCACCATCTTCCATCCTGTGTAATTCCCCACCCTCCATCCTGTCTAACTCCCCATCTTCTATCCTGTCTAACTCCTTACCTTCCATCTTGTCTAACTCCCCATCTTCTATCCTGTCTAACTCCCCACCTTCCATCCTGTGTAATTCCCCACCCTCCATCCTGTCTAACTCCCCATTTTCCATCCTGTCTAACTCCCCACCTTCCATCCTGTCTAACTCCCCATCTTCTATTCTGTCTAACTCCCCACCTTCCATCCTGTGTAATTCCCCACCTTCCATCCTGTCTAACTCCCCATCTTCTATCCTGTCTAACTCCCCACCTTCCATCCTGTGTAATTCTCCACCTTCCATCCTGTCTAACTCCCTACCTTCCATATTGTCTAACTCCCCACCTTCCATCCTGTCTAACTCCCCACCTTCCATCCTGTCTAACTCCCCATCTTCTATCCTGTCTATCTCCCCACCTTCCATCTTGTCTAACTCCCCACCTTCCATCCTGTCTAACTCCCCACCTTTCATCCAGTCTATCTCCCCACCTTCCATCCTGTCTAACTCCCCACCTTCCATCCTGTGTAATTCCCCACCTTCCATCCTGTCTAATTCCCTAATATTCCATCCTGTCTAATTCCCTACTATTCCATCCTGTCTAATTCCCTACTATTCCATCCTGTCTAATTTCCTACTATTCCATCGTGTCTAATTTCCTACTATTCCATCGTGTCTAATTTCCTTCTATTCCATCCTGTCTAATTCCCTATTATTCCATCCTGTCTAATTCCCTACTATTCCATCCTGTCTAATTCCCTACTATTCCACCCTGTCTAATTCCCTACTATTCCATCCTGTCTAATTCCCTACTATTCCATCCTGTCTAATTCCCTACTATTCCATCCTGTCTAATTCCCTACTATTCCATCCTGTCTAATTCCCTACTATTCCATCCTGTCTAATTCCCTAATATTCCATCCTGTCTAATTCCCTACTATTCCATCCTGTCTAATTCCCTACTATTCCATCCTGTCTAATTCCCTACTATTCCATCCTGTCTAATTCCCTACTATTCCATCCTGTCTAATTCCCTACTATTCCATCCTGTCTAATTCCCTACTATTCCATCCTGTCTAATTCCCTAATATTCCATTCTGTCTAATTCCCTACTATTCCATCCTGTCTAATTCCCTACTATTCCATCCTGTCTAATTCCCTACTATTCCATCCTGTCTAATTTCCTACTATTCCATCCTGTCTAATTTCCTACTATTCCATCCTGTCTAATTCCCTACTATTCCATCCTGTCTAATTCCCTACTATTCCATCCTGTCTAATTCCCTACTATTCCATCCTGTCTAATTCCCTACTATTCCATCCTGTCTAATTCCCTAATATTCCATCCTGTCTAATTCCCTACTATTCCATCCTGTCTAATTCCCTACTATTCCATCCTGTCTAATTCCCTACTATTCCATCCTGTCTAATTCCCTAATATTCCATCCTGTCTAATTCCCTAATATTCCATCCTGTCTAATTCCCTACTATTCCATCCTGTCTAATTCCCTACTATTCCATCCTGTCTAATTCCCTAATATTCCATCCTGTCTAATTCCCTAATATTCCATCCTGTCTAATTCCCTACTATTCCATCCTGTCTAATTCCCTACTATTCCATCCTGTCTAATTTCCTACTATTCCATCCTGTCTAATTCCCTAATATTCCATCCTGTCTAATTCCCTACTATTCCATCCTGTCTAATTCCCTACTATTCCATCCTGTCTAATTCCCTACTATTCCATCCTGTCTAATTCCCTACTATTCCATCCTGTCTAATTCCCTACTATTCCATCCTGTCTAATTCCCTACTATTCCACCCTGTCTAATTCCCTACTATTCCATCCTGTCTAATTCCCTACTATTCCATCCTGTCTAATTCCCTAATATTCCATCCTGTCTAATTTCCTACTATTCCATCCTGTCTAATTCCCTACTATTCCATCCTGTCTAATTCCCTACTATTCCATCCTGTCTAATTCCCTAATATTCCATCCTGTCTAATTCCCTACTATTCCATCCTGTCTAATTCCCTACTATTCCATCCTGTCTAATTCCCTACTATTCCACCCTGTCTAATTCCCTACTATTCCATCCTGTCTATTTCCCTACTATTCCATCCTGTCTAATTCCCTACTATTCCATCCTGTCTAATTCCCTAATATTCCATCCTGTCTAATTCCCTAATATTCCATCCTGTCTAATTCCCTACTATTCCATCCTGTCTAATTCCCTACTATTCCATCCTGTCTAATTCCCTACTATTCCATCCTGTCTAATTCCCTAATATTCCATCCTGTCTAATTCCCTACTATTCCATCCTGTCTAATTCCCTACTATTCCATCCTGTCTAATTCCCTACTATTCCATCCTGTCTAATTCCCTAATATTCCATCCTGTCTAATTCCCTACTATTCCATTCTGTCTAATTCCCTAATATTCCATCCTGTCTAATTTCCTTCCAAACCGTCACCCCTGGCAGTGAGTGGAGCAGCAAGCGCAGGGAAGGCGGTGGTCTTTTTGCCCTCACTGCGGCAGCCTGACTGTCCGCCTGCCTGACTCCAGCCCCGCCTGCACAACTCTGTCAAGTTCTCTCATGCACCGGGTACAAGAATACGCTTCAGTCATGTCCCTACTCGCTGCTTTCACTCTGTGTCTAAGGAAGATGTTTAAGAGGAAAAATCGCAAGTTTTATCTCCAGTATTTCGCTGCTTTGTTTTACCCTATACACTGATCTACAGCCCACTTGTTCATTAGTTCTATCTGCTGCCACTCACAGGAATCGGCAGTGCAAGGGAGGCAACTCCAGTGACATGTGGCATGGTTCTGTGGCTCAATAAAACAGGGACATAAGTTCGCCCACGATTGGCGTGAGCTGGGTAACAGGAAAACAGTTTTATGGAGACGCAGAAAATATAGTTATTGTCTGAATACAATATCAGTGTTTAGCATAACCTTATTTTTTGTGACGATTCCGAAAAGTGTCAGGCCGAGATCCCTGTGGCCTTAGGGTACGCCGTTGGTACGAGGCGAATAACGCGTAAAATTGAGACTCGACTTACTCTCGCTCTAAAAAGCACTAGTGGTTTCGCTGTCATTGGTCTTAATCAGCCTTCGAAGGCCGATAGGCTATAACAACTCCAGTCATTCAGTCAGTCATTCAGTCAGTCAGTCAGTCAGTCATTCAGTCAGTCAGTCAGTCAGTCAGTCAGTCAGTCAGTCAGTCAGTCAGTCAGTCAGTCAGTCAGTCAGTCAGTCAGTCAGTCAGGTCGAGACATCACATGCGCAAGCGGCTGGACTAGTCTAGAGCGAGGCAGAAGAGTGAAAATGTCAACCTGTACGTTTCGTCTGCATACAGAGCTCAGAGATGAGTGAACGACATAACTTGCATGAAGTACCGCCAGATTAATGTTGGCACTGGACACACCAGATTTTCTAACGCGTAACTTGAAATGTTGCATTATGCCCACACGATGTAAAAAAGGGGGAAATTTGTGTTTTTGTTTAACAAAGTTTGGACGTGGAACGAAATGCACATCATGTCATTATGGTACACGTGAGGGAAAAAACCCAATAAGTAGCTAGCAGTGAGGAATCAAAAGAATCCCACACTATACAAACAATGATTACGTACGTCCAGACACGCACGAATGGAACTGTACACACACATTAATGCTCGCCCGCATGCACACACACACACGCACACACATGCACGCGCGCGCTTTCATTCACACAATACCTCACATGAACACACATACATGCATACCCACACGTGCGCACACACACACACGCGCGCGTGCGCACGCGTGTTCATTCACACGATACCCTTACATGAACACACACACATACAGGCGCGCACGCACACACGCACGCACACACCAGGGAGGAGTCACTGACCAGAATGACGTCAGAGTAGAGTTCATAGCAGGCCCTCGTGTGGATGTCTGCCACTGTCTGGGCAGCCAAAGCAGCGTGACTGTTGAACCTGCAACAGAGTTATCTTCCTTGTAGACCTTGACCTTTACGCGCACCAGTCTCATGGAGTTCGAGGACACGAGGTGGACAGGACTGAAGATGGACGCAGCAGTGGTCAGTGAGCACGTCACTGCGCGGCATGCTTGCAAACACGCTTCTGTCCTGCAGAAAAGTGCAGCTGCACTTGTTGTCCAAACAGCTGTCACGTTTCCACTTCCTTGCTGACCAATGGAACGCCTTTCAGAGGACGTGTCCCCAGTGCCCTCACAGCTGCCCGGTTTTATTTCCGTCCGTGCCCGACATTAAAATGCGTGTCAGGTGAAGGACCTGAGAGATCTGCACGCCCATAGCTTCAAAGGAGAAGTCTTTTTTTCCATTCATAAATCTATATACACACAACTTATATTATTTTGGAAATCACATTTCCCATAAATCATTAATGTAATTACAGCTGTGTGTTGTGTTGCTTTCGTTCCCTGTCTACTCCGTACAAAAGTAAATCGAAGCAGAGTTCAACTTGTTTACACAAGAAAATAATTAATTACTGTGTACATTTTACTGCTGACCCAAAATCACACCTGTTACCACTGGCATTCAGGTAAGTTTCGTCGTTGAAAACAACAAACAAACAAGAACTTTGTATGGTTAACCAGGTGTTAATTTTCAACTAAAAACATCGTTTTGCCTGGCCAGTCACCATTCAAGGGGAACTACTGCAATGGGCTAGGAGCGTTCTCAGAGTTGCTTCCCTTGAAATGCCGCGACAATGTTCTGATGGCGATACGCTGTGGCTGTGTGGAGGGGGAACAACAGACCCACCATGTTTCCCAGGGGGTTCGTACAAGGCGAATACCTAAGGATATTCAGACTAAGCTTGCTTTAAATCTAAACAGCCCTGGTGGTTTTCGGGATCAATGGCCTTGCATAGGCAGAATATTCATTATAGGAAGCTGTGTGATAAAAAACTACCCCATTCAGTGTCCCCCCCCCCCCCCCCTCCCCCCCACCCACTTTACACACTAATTACGATTTATTCCTGTACACATCCTCTTTGAGACCTCCATTTCACTGTTAGAAGTGAAAGTTTAGTACGACTTGCTAACAAATACCCGCCCAGCAACAAGTATCTTTCAAACGCGATGCTTTCACAACATTTCTTCCAGGCATCTGTCAGCTTCCAGCTTCCACTACGACGACAACATGTCGAGTAGAAGAGTGGGGAATCTACCAAACAACTACAAAATAACAACCAAATTTAATGTGTATGCCACGCCATTATCACCTCCTTTGCACGGGCTTCACAGATCTGCCTCTCACATAGCCAAAGAAACGTTACTTAACACTTCCAGATGCAGGGCAAAAAACCCATGACATCTTGATATAGTTCCAATCTAGTACCTATAAAATATTTACCTACCTTCTAGCAAACATCTTCCCAACTCTCACTTTCCCTTCAGACTATGTCCTCCAGGTTTGGCTGTTTATTTTGAATACCCGAACGGCATACAGCATTCCACCAGAGGGAGAACTATCTACGACGTGTCTATCACGTGTCTACGAAGTATCTAGAAAGTTGCCAACAATTGTCTCCCAAGGTTCCTTCGTTTTCTGGTCCCATGGCCATGTTACGTATTTTGGCTGCTTACAGAGCCGTGTAAACGCCACATAGTAACTCCACTAGAATGGCACAATGTCAACAAGTCATCTTTCAATCTTCCATCATGGACCTACAAGCTTGGATCAGCCACCTTCTGAGCTATTCACATGACCAAGTGGACCCCACAACACATATGCGCTAGTAGGACTGAGTATCTACCAAATATCTACCACTCTTCTGTTAGGCATCTATCAAGCTTTCATCAGGATTGTACCTAACTATTCACATGACTATGTTGTAAACCAAACTACGCATCTCCACCAGAAGGAGGGAGTATCTACTGAACATCTATCAATTTTCCACCAAACCTGTGCACACCAAGCCTCCGGCAACCAGGGTACTCACATGACCATGTACACGCCGCAGAGCATTTCCACGAGGAGGGCGGGCGAGACTGCGATGCGAGGGACGGCGGCGTCGCTCTGCAGGCCGTTCCGTCTGTCCAGGCTGTCGCTGGCCTGGCTGTCCGCCTGCCCATGATGCGCACGAAAGCCTGTGGTCACCACTCTGCACAGGAGACAGACAGAGCTGTACTTCTCACCAGTAACACTCTCCAGGACTATGGAGCTGTGTTTGTCAGCAGCAACACTCTCCAGAACAACGAAGCTGTGCTTCTCACCAGCAACACTCTTCAGGACAACGGAGCTGTGCTTCTCACCAGCTACACTCTCCAGGACAACAGAGCTGTGCTTCTCACCAGCAACACTCTCCAGGACAATGGAGCTGTGCTTCTTACCAGCAACACTCTCCAGGACATGGCTTGAGGTCACTCATGGAAGACGCTGCATTTATGCATGAAATGATGCAGAAACTTACTCCAGTTACCACAAAAAAAATTACGGTTATCATCTCGAGGGAACATTTTTCAACAAGCAATTGAAATGTCAGGCAAGTTTTACTTTTGTTTTCATCTTTATCTCAGATCATAGAATTCCACATCCACAATCGAAATAACTTCTTTCAAATGCATTTCTATGGAACGTACCACAGGTCATTTATACATAGTCTTACAATAAAGAAAGACGTTTCATTTGAAGGCTATTTCATTCAATTACTAAAACTACAGGGTGACACAAAAAAAGTATCATCACCAAAATTCGAATAACTTTCGAACTTTTACTCAGATCTACACAAAACTTTGGTGACATTAGGTCAAGTCTATGTAGCAGACATCCCTAAAGTTTCACATCTATACTTCAAAAACTCTCTGTGTCACTGGCGATCCAAAATGTGCTCTAAGTGTGCTCCCTGGTGCTGCAAACACACTTGGACCCTCTCACACTCCTCCCTTGGGATCGCTCTTATGGCTGCTGTGATTACTGCCTTCACGTCTGGGATGGTCTGGGGGATGTTTACATACACCCTGTCCTTTAGGTATCCCCACAGATAAAAATCTGGGGGGTTCAAGTCCGGTGAATGCGGCGACCACTCTGGGTCACATCTGCGGCTGATCAGTCGGTCAGGGAAACGCTGCTGTAGCCATCCCTCGCTTCCTCATGTCTTCAGGTGTAAGCTTTTGTTTAATCCGTATTCTGTAAGAATACAAGTGGAGTTCTGAGATCAAAATTCTCCTCACGGACTCCCGGTTGATTCCAAGATCTTGACTTCGACGACGCACAGACTTGCTTGGGCTGCGGGCAACAGAGTCTCTGACTGCAGCAACGTTGGGTGGTGTCCTTGATGATTTTGGTCCTCCAGAGTGTGATTGTCTGTTAGTGTCTTTACCATTTAGGTTTAGCAGTCCCATGGGTTCTGAACTTGTTGACCCAACTGTAGATCGTCCTGTGGAGAGGAAATTCTCGACATTCGAACCGTTGTCTGAATTGCAGCTGAGCTGCATGAATAGACTTCAGCCGAAAATATGCCTCGACTATAAATGTCTTTTGCTCAGTGGTCCAAGGCATCTCGAAGTTCTACTTTGGTACACTCACAGTGCAAGGCTTCTTCTTGATGAATTGAAAAAATTAAAAGAATTGATTGAATATTTCAAAAGTTATTCAAGTTTAGGTGATGATACTTGTTTTTTGTGTCACCCTGTATGATTTCTTCATTATTCAATCCCCTCCCCACCCACCCCCACCCCCACCCCCCCAAAAAAAACAACAACCCCCAAAACCCAACATACCTTCAAGCTAGCTTTAGGAAATTCAAAGTGCAGTTATAAAAGGTGAAGAAATATGTTCCAGTCATAGTCTATAACGAAGCCTAAATCACATTTTAATTCAAACTTCTACACGGGATTTGAACGTTGGGGCATTTGTGGTGGTACTTTATTGTGATGAAAACTTTTCACTTCCTGAGAGAAATAAGGCAATATTATTTGCAGCGAGTGTCAGAGAAGAAAAGGAAGCAAAAAAACCTCCTGAAGCAACAAGCAACAATGATAGTGCCACAAAGCCGACGTTCTTTTCCTCTCATGAGCCCTAGTTTGTAGAATTTTAATTCTGTATCAAATTAACGCGTTTCCAGTCGTTTCGTTTCACGAACCATTTGCTTACCTCGTGAATTTGAAAGGCATATTTACAGGAATCTGGTTACGTCATATTGGTTGTGTGAGAACGCCGGTGACCTTTTTGTCGTCTGCATTTGCACTACACGTACCACTGGACTGGTCTGGATGGCTTCATGAACTCTACCCCCATTTCACACCCTTCCCTCCTTGTCATTCACCAAAGAAGAAACTTGGAAAACACGAGGAATGGACGTCGTCACTTGTCTACATCCAGCACACAAACTGCAGTCCTCCGACAAAACCCACCTGGAGCAGTTTTTGCACAGCAGGAGGTGTGCTCTGTGGGAAAGATTGATGATGTCAGCATTGAAACACTGCATGACGTAGGCCAGGATAGCGTGTCTGCAACATCAAACAAACAAGAACTGTAAAGATAGCGTGTCTGCAACAACAAACAAACAATAACTGTAAGGATAGCGTGTCTGCAACAACAAACAAGAACTGTAAGGATTGCGTGTCTGCAAGAACAAACAAACAAGAACTGTAAAGAACACTGTCAACGGAAACAGACAATCCTCACACAGCCCTCCTAATTAAACGCACTCCCGAAGTCATTGCATGCCCAGGTAGAAATCCGACTCAATAATTGTGGAGATGTGTCGATGCTGCATCTGCTCGTCAACACAAAAAGCAAAAAGTAAACAGCCACCACTTTGTAGACTATTAGCAAACAGTATCATGGTAGATACTGGATACAGCAAACTAAACATTATAACAGTGTTCAACACTGACTTAGATTTAAACCGACACGTACTCTCTATGCATTGCATGAGTAAGCAGTGAAATATGAGCACATGCACGCCCAAGTATGTGCAAAAAAGAGTGCATCCTTCACAAGTCATGCTTTAATTACTTACTGCTGCAAGCTATTTACTCATCACATCGCCGTACTAAACCGCATTATAAAAGGTAACTCAAACCATAAAATTAATACCGAACGCAAGGACACACATCAATGAAATTAATTCACTGCTATCACTATAAGGGTTGATTTCCTACAAAGAGCATCATCCTCATCCTCATTCACACGACTTCAGTCATCAGTGCGATGTCAGATTTAGGATGATCATTGAGCAGCAAAAGAAAATTGCTTTCTCCTCAACCTTTCAAATATTTTATCATCTTTATTATCAGGAAGCAAAAGTTTTTCTCACAACGCAAAAGCCACGAACACGTAAAAATTCTCAACAGACCACCAGACAGCCTGTGTTTCTCACTGGCATCACACCGCTATCACTGGCACCATACCGCTCTCACTGGCACCATATCGCTCTCACTGGCACCACACCACTCTCACTGGCACCATACCGCTCTCACTGGCACCATATCGCTCTCACTGGCACCATACCACCCTCACTGGCACCATATCGCTCTCACTGGCACCATATCGCTCTCACTGGCACCATACCGCTCTCACTGGCACCATACCACTCTCACTAGCACCATATCGCTCTCACTGGCACCATACCACCCTCACTGGCACCATATCGCTCTCACTGGCACAACACCACCCTCACTGGCACAACACTACCCTCACTGGCACCATACCACACTCACTGGCACCATATCGCTCTCACTGGCACCATACCACCCTCACTAGCACTATATCGATCTCACTGGCACCATACCGCTCTCACTGGCACCATATTGCTCTCACTGGCACCATATCGCTCTCACTGGCACCATACCGCTCTCACTGGCACCATATCGCTCTCACTGGCACCATATCGCTCTCACTGGCACCATACCACCCTCACTGGCACCATATCGCTCTCACTGGCACCATATCGCTCTCACTGGCACCATACCGCTCTCACTGGCACCATACCACTCTCACTGGCACAACACCACCCTCACTGGCACAACACCACCCTCACTGGCACCATACCACCCTCACTGGCACCATATCGCTCTCACTGGCACCATACCACCCTCACTAGCACTATATCGATCTCATTGGCACCATACCGCTCTCACTGGCACCATACCGCTCTCACTGGCACCATATCGCTCTCACTGGCACCACACCACTCTCACTGGCACCATATCGCTCTCACTGGCACCACACCACTCTCACTGGCACCATATCGCTCTCACTGGCACAACACCACTCTCACTGGCACTATACCACTCTCACTGGCACCATATCGCTCTCACTGGCATTATACCACTCTCACTGGCACCATATCGCTCTCACTGGCACCATAACCACCCTCACAGGCACCATATCGCTCTCACTGGCACCATACCACTCTCACTAGCACCATATCGCTCTCACTGGCACCATATCGCTCTCACTGGCACCATACCACCCTCTCTGGCACCATATCGCTCTCACTCGCACCATATCGCTCTCACTGGCACCATACCACTCTCACTGGCACCATACCACTCTCACTGGCACCATACCACTCTCACTAGCACTATATCCCTCTCACTGGTGGCACCATACCACTCTCACTGGCACCATACCGCTCTCACTGGCACCATACCACTCTCACTGGCACCATACCACTCTCACTGGCACCATACCACTCTCACTGGCACCATACCGCTCTCACTGGCACCATACCACTCTCACTGGCACCATATCACCCTCACTGGCACCATACCGCTCTCACTGGCACCATACCACTCTCACTGGCACTATACCACTCTCACTGGCACCATACCACTCTCACTGGCACCATACCGCTCTCACTGGCACCATACCGCTCTCACTGGCACCTCACCGCTCTCACTGGCACCATACCACTCTCACTGGCACCTCACCGCTCTCACTAGCACCACACAGCACTGCACCCATTCAGGTTCATGGGAAAAGCGGAAGGTCAGGACAGAAAGCCGAGCAGAGCGCCTGTCCCTATGGAGTCCCACAGTTCAGCCCCAATAGCCGACAGTCAGCCCTTCACAGAGGCTGGACTCACTCGTGCCTGCTCCTGTGCAAAATACGCCTGAACGTATGTTGTGCTTCCTGCAAAGCCATGGCCATCCATGTTCCTGGAAACTCTGCAGTAGAACAGGGGCCAAAGCAACGGAGTCTGTGGGTTCAATGAGTCACGCTCAGGAAGGCTTCCCCACTAAGCATATTTTCTTGGGCACTTCCCTGCCAGTGTTCATCGGTCATGAAGTATTAGTTTTAACTTCAGACACCAGCTTGTTTCTTTGGTTTGTTTTTGGCATGAAAGTCTTCATGTATATGAAAGTTCTTTGAACAGTGTGTGTATATGTGTGTGTATGTGTGTGTATGTGTGTGCATGTGCGTATATGGAAATGCCTGTGTGTCCTCGTGCGTGTGTGGGTCTTCCTCCCTTCCTCCGGGTGTAAGCGTGCGAGCGTGCGTGCGTGTGTGTGTGCGTGCGTGTATGTGTGTGCGCGTGCGTTTGTGTATGTGCGCGTGTGTGATTATATGTGTAGCGCTAAATGTGTCCTATCTTATTGTGTCTTTCTGTTTTGACTCCATAACTTGAGCGATGTGATTGAGTTAATTATTGTTGAACTTCTTGTACGTTTCTGTTTTTGTATGTATGTATTATGTTTTTGCCACCGACAAAACGAATTTCCTTGTACAATGAGGACAATAAAGTATCTTGTATCTTGTATCTTGTATATGTGTGTGTGCGTGTACGTGTGTGAGTGAGTCCGCGCATTTGCAAAAAGATTCCTTTTAAAAACCATTCTAAATGGCACTGCAAACCATACCGCCCACTTCCCCCACACCTCCTCTCTCTCTCTCTCTCTCTCTCTCTCTCTCTCTCTCTCTCTCTCTCTCTCTCTCTCTCTCTCTCTCTCTCTCTCTCTCTCTCTGATTTCCGCGTAGAAGGCTTCATCACATCAAAACTGTACAATGTTGTTGTCTCTGAAATAGTCAAAAAGTAACGCCACGTTTTGTGAAGAGAGAAAATACGACAGACTTCGTATGAAGATTAGCGTTCATGCTTTGTAAAAGCGTCACCCCAAAAGGATATCGCAATATTTTCCACCTGCGCCATCTTGAGTAATCCAGTAGTACGTTCAAGAGGCCTACCGGTATCGACCGGTAGATACCGCGCCAGAACGTTGTTGCGCCTGTATAACAAAATGGCTGCCTTCGGGGAAAGGAAGAAAGTCGCCATCACAAATATGCGCTGTGGCACGCATTTCGACCTTCGATTATTACCCAGCCTATGCGAGACGTTACAAGAAGTTAGGCTGATATTGTTCTTTTTTTAGTAAAGAATAACTACTCTGAAATAATTACCGGGCAAAGATGTGAACAAACATTTCCACGACAGATGGCGAAACAATTTCAAGGGAAGCAACTCTTATATCTTACATTAGCCCTTAGTTTGTTGTGTAACCTCCCTTGAAATGAGCATCGAAATATTCTTGCTTACACCAAGTCAACACTGTCGTATTGACATAAATTTCGATTCGAGCGATGCCGAGCCTTCATGCACAGATACAGCTTAACGTATTTCATCAGCTTCCACAAGGAACGAGCTGTCTGCAGCTGCTGGTTTACTCATTTGGTTGAGAAATGCAATCCGCGACGATGAGAAGGCATCGCGGAAGCCATCTTGGCTACAGTTCGGTCATAACGAGTCCTTCAAGAGTGCACATTGGTTGCTCGGCTACCGGTAGGTCGTCTTGAACGCAGGGCAGCTTTGCCACACTGACGCGACACAAAGTCCGGTAACTCTAAATGCTGCCTGTTTACACCCAGCAGCACGCTGAGACATACGGAGATAAAAATGCCAAAGACTGAGTTCCTGGGATCGCCTGCCGTGACAGTGGAGGCTTTCGACTAACTCCAGGACGAGACGTTGTCGCCATGGGAGAAGCCAAGACCTGCCGGGGAAAAATCGATAGCAACGATCTCAATTTGAAGCGCAAATTATAGAGTTGCTTTTTCCCCATGAAATGAATCCGCACAAGTGAAGCATTGATTTTGGAGCAGACGAGGGAGCGAGTCACGACCGCGGCCCTGTGCAAGCAATCTCAGAAATTCCAGAAATTTTCTGCCTTCAACTTCCAAGGAAATGTCAAATTGCCTTCCATTTCTGAAGGCGGGTCGGGTGCTCTTCGACGTTTTCCCAGGAACTGTTCTATCTGTGACTGAGGCCAGCCTCCCTACATGCACGTAGGTTGTAAGGGCGATTTCGAGAAGAGGGTGGATGGACAGACGGAGTTTTACGGCTTGTCAGCCACTGAATACCATTTAAGGCCAATAATCACGAAAAACGTCAGAACTGGTTTAAATAAGATCAAGTGAAGTCGCGATTTCCTCAGTTATTCACCTCTTAACGCGGTGGGTCAATTCTGACCCCCAACCCACAGTGGGTCACTTCTGACCCCCAACCCACAGAGACTCGCGGTGGGTCAATGCTGACCCCCAACCCACAGTGGGTCAATTCTGACCCCCAACCCACAGGGACACGCGGTGGGTCCATTCTGACCCCCAACACACAGGGACACGCGGTGGGTCCATTCTGACCCCCAACACACAGGGACACGCGGTGGGTCCATTCTGACCCCCAAACCACAGGGACACGCGGTGGGTGTATTCTGACCCCCAACCCACAGTGGGTCAATTCTGGCCCCCAACCCAAAAGGACACGCGGTGGGTCAATTCTGACCCCCAGTGGGTCAATTCTGACCCCCAACCCATCGATCGACTGAAAAGTGGAAATTCTACAAATGTTAATTCAACTTCTGATAGGATAAGTTGGGACTTTTTAGGTTACGGATTTACAAGGAAAATATGTTTACATCTCCACCAGACTATCAAAATTTTGCTTGCTTTTTTCACTGGATTACTGCATAACATCGAGTATCTCATACACACTTCCAAAAATATATTTACTTGTAGGTATGAACGTATTTTCTTGGCAAACATGCTCACACACCTCCATAAAGTATGTGTATCACATCTGCGTGCACGCAACTGTAGAGTGTGTGAATGTGCGAGTGTGCGTGCGTGTGTGCACGTGTGTGCGTGGGAGTATGTGTACGTGAGCGTGACTGTTTCATGACCGAAACTCAAATTCAACCGAGACTTCTTGGTGACGGCGAGTGGAGTGGGCCACGCTTTCCTGTGTGCACATTTCACGCATCCCAAGTTTCTTTCCGACAACGATCCTCGCTCTCTTTGTCCGGTCTCAACAAGCGCCCACATTCCAAGGCCAGCTCCAAAGTCTCCCTGGGGAGCGAGGCAGCCCGAGACACGGGGACAGGCGGGACACGGGGACAGGCGGGACACGGGGACAGGCGGGACACGGGGACAGGCGAGACACGGGGACAGGCGGGACACGGGGACAGGCGGGACACGGGGACACGGGGACAGGCGAGACACGGGGACCGGCGGGACACGGGGACAGGCGAGACACGGGGACAGGCGGGACACGGGGACAGGCGAGACACGGGGACAGGCGGGACACGGGGACAGGCGGGACACGGGGACAGGCGGGACACGGAGACAGGCGGGACACGGGGACAGGCGAGACACGGGGACAGGCGGGACACGGGGACAGGCGGGACACGGGGACAGGCGGGACACGGGGACAGGCGGGACACGGGGACAGGCGGGACACGGGGACAGGCGGGACACGAGGACAGGCGGGACACGGGGACAGGCGAGACACGGGGACAGGCGCGACACGGGGACAGGCGAGACACGGGGACAGGCGAGAGGACGACCAGCAGGAAGAAGCAGTCTCAGACCGCGGCTCCATAAGTGCATCAACGCTTGGAATTAGCGCCTGGTTCCCACGGACACGGCGTTCCAATCCACTTAGACACCCGCCACAAGGCCACGCCAGCCCAGGCAGCACCGCCAGCCTGCCAGGGCAGCACCGCCAGCCTGCCAGGGCAGCACCGCCAGCCTGCCAGGGCAGCACCGCCAGCCTGCCAGGGCAGCAAGAGGTGGAAACGAAGATGACGAAGGGGACGCGCGCTAGGCAATGTGAAGAATGAAGGCACTGTTGTGTGAAGTGTGTGTGTGTGTGTGCGCGCGCGCGTGTGTGTGAATGTGTATGTGTGAATGTGTATGTGTGCGTGTGAATGTGTATGTGTGTCCATCTGTCAATCGGTCTACTTGCCTCCCTATTTCTGTGTGACGAGTGCGTATGAAAGCGTTTGTTAATTATCTCTGTGTGTCTGTCAAAGTTTCTCTCTGCATGACCATACAGCCGTGACAGAGGGGTTTCCACACAGAGTGAGTCAATTTCCTGCCAGGCAAGCGACTGAAACCCCAGCTCCTTTCCATCGATCTTGAGGCCAGCCTGCCTGCCTGTCTTGTCCTCCCCTCTCCTCCCTGGACATCCTCTCTGCCACCTCTCACCACTGCCTCCACACTGACGTCATGGCAAAGAAAGCGCCATTAGTTGTCTGACAGTCGTCCATGTAAACAAGGAGGGACTCCTGCCTCATGACGACCACTCACGACGTATGCTATTAACCGTACACGGTGACACTAGAAAAGACAGGGCAGCAAGGAAGACCACAGGAGAGCAGAGCAGAGGAGAGGAGATGATAAACGCATCTTTCATCTTATCAGTGCGTGCATGGGAGGGTCTGTGTACCTTTCTTCGCACACTCCAAAGCACGTTTGAGCGCCTGACCGTGCGCGCGTGAGTCTATGTGTGCCTTAGCGTCAGCGTCAGTGCGTGTAAGTGTCTGTGAGTGCAAGTGTAAGTGTGTGTGAGTGCAAGTGTAAGTGTGTGTGAGTGCAAGTGTAAGTGTGTGTGAGTGCAAGTGTAAGTGTGTGTGAGTGCAAGTGTAAGCGTGTGTGAGTGCAAGTGTAAGCGTCTGTGAGTGCAAGTGTAAGTGTCTGTGAGTGCAAGTGTAAGTGTCTGTGAGTGCAAGTGTAAGTGTCTGTGAGTGCAAGTGTAAGTGTCTGTGAGTGCAAGTGTAAGTGTGTGTGAGTGCAAGTGTAAGTGTCTGGCTTTTGTCTTTCTCAGAAAGAAGTAGCTCGATCTTGATTTAGTGATGCACACTGATGCGGCTGGCTGGCAGGAAGGAGAAACTGTACACTTTGGAATAGTGCGGATGTGGGTACGACGATTCTTCAAATGCGAGTATCTTCTTCCCCCCCCCCCCCCCCCCCCAAAGTTCGAAATCATATGACAATGGGGCTACTTATTCTCTCTCCAAAACGGAGTGGGCCCACACAGCAGAGAGTCTGTGACACGCTTTCGTCTCAGGCAAGGAGCCTGGAGATGGGGGACGACAGTGGGGGCAAACAGCAGAGAGTCTGTGACACGCTTTCATCTTCAGACAAGGCAAGAAGCCTGGAGTTGGGGGACGACAGTGGGGACAAACAGCAGAGAGTCTGTGACACGCTTTCATCTTGAGACAAGGCAAGGTAGAGTTGGGGGACGACAGTGGGGACAAACAGCAGAGAGTCTGTGACACGCTTTCATCTTCAGACAAGGCAAGGAGCCTGGAGATGGGGGACGACAGTGGGAACAAACAGCAGAGAGTCTGTGACACGCTTTCATCTTGAAACAAGGCAAGGAGCCTGGAGATGGGGGACGACAGTGGGAACAAACAGCAGAGAGTCTGTGACACGCTTTTATCTTGCGACAAGGCAAGGTAGAGATGGGGGAGGACAGTGGGGACAAACAGCAGAGAGTCTGTGACACGCTTTCATCTTCAGACAAAGCAAGGAGCCTGGAGATGGGGGACGACAGTGGGAACAAACAGCAGAGAGTCTGTGACACGCTTTCATCTTGAAACAAGGCAAGGAGCCTGGAGATGGGGGACGACAGTGGGAACAAACAGCAGAGAGTCTGTGACATGCTTTCATCTTGAGACAAGGCAAGGAGCCTGGAGATGGGGGACGACAGTGGGGACAAACAGCAGAGAGCCTGTGACACGCTTTTATCTTGCGACAAGGCAAGGTAGAGATGGGGGAGGACAGTGGGGACAAACAGCAGAGAGTCTGTGACACGCTTTCATCTTGCGACAAGGCAAGGTAGAGATGGGGGACGACAGTGGGGACAAACAGCAGAGAGTCTGTGACACGCTTTCATCTTGCGACAAGGCAAGGTAGAGATGGGGGACGACAGTGGGGACAAACAGCAGAGAGTCTGTGACACGCTTTCATCTTGAGACAAGGCAAGGTGGAGATGGGGGACGACAGTGGGGACAAACAGCAGAGAGTCTGTGACACGCTTTCGTCTTGAGACAAGGCAAGGAGCCTGGAGATGGGGGACGACAGTGGGAACAAAATGACGAGAACACAGGGAGCACGGGCATTTTTTTCTGTGCCACAACTCTATGGACAGCCATAAACCTTTGCTGGAGTCGACAGGCAGCCGCGGTGGTGGTAGGGTTGGAGTGAGGTGGGGTGAGGGTAGGGGTGGGGCGAGGGGATGGTTAGTTGGGGGGTGGACGATATTGGATGACGTTGGAAGGTTGCTTGAAAGAAGAGTGGGGTGCGGGGTGGGAGAGAAAGAGAGAGGCACTCTACATCACCAGTATCAACGGTCTTCACCGATCAATGGACTAGTTCCTCTCATCCCTGTGTGAGTTCCCTTCTCCACAGCTAGGGCGCCCTGGAGGTGGGTACGCGGCGACGGAGAAGAAGATAGAAACTTCGAGGTAGAAAGTATGGTTGGGGGGTGGGGGGAGAGTAGAAAAGGGAGTCCAGTGTGTGCGTGCGTGCGTGTGTGTGTGTGTGTGTGTGTGTGTGTGTGTGTGTGTGTCACTAAACAGGGTAGAGGGGGGGAGAGGGGGACAAGCTCGGGAAGTAAGGAAAAACTAAAGAATGGAGGGGAGAAGAGTTCAGCGACAGGGGAAGAGGAGGGGGATGGGGGGGGGGGGGGTTAGGAAGAAGGGGTGAAGGGGGCGACTAGGAAGGGGAGAGGGGGTGGGGGAAGGTGGTATTAGGGGTTACCGAGGCCAAGCACGGCCAGGCGGGCAGGCCGAAGAAGGGAGGCGCAGTTCCAAGTTACGGCTGCAAGGCGTCATGCACACGTCAGAAGTGACTCACTCCGGCTGTCTGTCAGCAACTCGGCATTGATGGCTAGCAGGCAGGCAGACACGCAGAGAGGTTGACAGGATGGTAAGCAGGCGGACATATAGACAGATGCACAGTATTGCAGGCAGAGAGGCAAACAGGCAGGCATGCAGAGAAGACAAGCGAGGGGACTGTCGTATCCGGGCAGAAAGGAGTAAATAATGCAAATGACCTATAGGGAACACCTCAGCCCACTGGACAGCTAGGCCAGGGCATCCCGACTGCCGCAGGTCACTGGGCAGAACGCAAGAATGACAGACGCAAGCCATGCCCTGGCGTGCTTGTCCAGGGCCTGGAGCCATTAAGAGAACGACTCCTTTCCAGAGGACATAGAACCAGCCCACGCAAAAACATTTTAAATTTTAAAAATCGCTGTGATTCAAAAGAATTGGCAGCTCCACAAATCATATCTGTCTGAAAGCATTCAGATAGACAAAGCAGCGTCTAAACTCACCGAGACTAGACGCTTCTATGGGAATGTCGATTGCTAAACAGCCGGTCCCAGAAATTGTGCATGAAAAGACAGTGCAGCGTTAATATAGCAACGCGGAACAGTGAATAGCACAGCTGTTTCAATTTCATCTTTATCAACAAAGTAGTTAATACACATGGTGACAAACAATTGCGTCAACAGGATCTCTTGCAAATGGTATCTCGTTCTTTCCGTTGAGAGAAATCTACATGCTGTATTTTCTTGGAACTTGTATCCACCCACTTCAAGAAGTTACCTTTCTACCATTTCTGAGAACTGTTAAATATTCGAGAATGTTTGGAGGGCAAATTACTTTTTTTATGGCTTGGCTTGAGGGGTCATGCGGCCCTGCTTTTCCCATCAGCGAGCTTTGACTAGAGGCGCTGCTTTGCCCACGGTCAGGCATCAGTCCAGTCGCGTGCTGCTCGCACTGCCACAACGCACGAAAGCCACAGGAGCACACATTTCAACGGCACACATTTTTGCACGATGCAGCGCCACCAACCGGTAAGGGAGGTAACGTAATTTTTTAAATCACCCATTACGTCAGCCCCGACTGAGAAGTCTTCCGTGAGCGAGGAGCTTAGGAGCAGTCATCGGGAATGGAAGAAATGAGCGGAGTTTGCGGGGAGTTTGCGTGCCGCCCTGTCGTCTGCCTTCAGCTCTCTTTAACAGAGGAAAATGGGTATGGACTTGGCAAAATCGAACCCAGCAAGATAGAGTCGAGGCAGAGAGCCCGGGATGCACCAAGAGATCCTCTCGTCTTGAAAAGTGCACCGGAAACATCGACATGGAAACACATTCAAGAACTGGACAAAGAACTAGGAAAGACGGAAATGGGTTTCTTTTGAAGGAAGCCCAAAATGTTCTGCTCTGTTATGACTTATGTTTCACTGGCGGTTTTCAGCATATTTTCCGTTGCACAGTGCTGGTCAGCATGTAAGAATGGGTATGGGGATACCGAACTGCGTAATCACTGAATTGTAGTGCGTCGTATTCGACCTTAGGGTCACCGCCATTACATGGGTCCTTCAATTACAAAAGGTATCCTTATTATAATGATAGTCCCTAACACAGCACATTCTGAAAATCGATATCACGCTACACGCGAATACTTTTTCTTAAATCATTAGACTAAAATCATTAGAAGGACATTTGAAATTGCATATACTGATTTCATGTAAATTTAATGAAATGCTTGACATTTTGTCGTTTTAAAAGATGACAGCCACACTCGACCAGTGGCCAAGGAAGAGTGTTACTTCCATTATCACTGCAAGATTTGGCACGTCTTCTCAGTCAGCGGTGCCTGACGGCAGCAGTTCTGCAGGCCAGAGAGGACCGAGCCAGCCAGCCAGCCAGCCAGTCTCAGTCCAGCCAGCCAGTCAGCCAGCCAGTCGCAGTTCAGCATGCCAGCCAGCCAGCCAGTCGCAGTCCAGCCAGCCAGCCAGCCAGCCAGTCGCAGTCCAGCCAGGCACCGCCAACAAGCCCTGGCACAGAAGCTCACAGGAAAAAGTGGCGTGACAGACGCAGTCTGGAATGGAGACTGGCAGTTCAAGACGCCCACAAGATGGATGGAAGGCTCCAGGGCCGGAGGTGGGACGTTGAGTGAGCGGATTGGTCAGCGCACACCCAAGCAAGACGGACGAGCAGGCGTGAGAGCACATCCGGTGGAGACAGGCTTTAGTGAAGGCGCCACGAGAAAGGGTCGGCAAGGAGGGCTGGCCGCTTGACAAAATGACGTAGAGAGCAGTGACGTCATTAGAGAAACAAATAGTCCAAAATTAGTCGGCCGTTCCACGCCTCTAAGCGTAGGCGAAACATCTCATAAGGCCAATGTGCAAAAGAGAAGTTAATCCACGAAGATACGGTTGGGTCAAAGGGTCACTTGTCCCTCCCCTGCCACTGCGCATGACGAATTAAATCGAAGAGAGCGCGAGGTAGATGATATTTTCCACTCAACAGGGACATGCGCTCTAAAATGTTTTGGTGGCGGTTCTTAAACATCCCTTTGTTGAGATTGGCCTCACACCAGCGCGTTTACATCGCGTTGACTCTCCAAGCAGGCTTCCCATGGCGTGCTGTGTGGGCTGGGTGAAGGGTGGACGTGGACTGTGGAAAGGGTGGACGTGGACTGAGGAAAGGGTGGACGTGGACTGAGGAAAGGGTGGACATGGACTGAGGAAAGGGTGGACAGACCAATGGAGGAGACGTCTGGGAAAGAATGACCACGCGTGGAGGAGACACCACGCGTGGAGGAGACGTCTGGAAAAGAATGACCACGCGTGTAGAGCCGAGGCAAGCAAAGCGCTCCTCCATCATCAGCAGCAATCTCAGCCGTCTGCCGGGCCTTCACTGCTTCCGACACGTGTAATGCGTCAATGTCCTGCTCCGTCTCTCTCCAAACGCCCTGCGTCTGCTGCACCCCTTTCCACAAGCATCTGTTCCCCCCTTCACCCTCCCCCACCCCCCTGCCCATCACCTCGTCCTATTCATTACCGTCCACCAAAGGGGCAGCATCCCTTCTTATTTTTACAGAGTTCTCCCCGATCTGAGAGCAACTCTCCCTCCTTCATGCAAGTCTCAATTCTACTCCGTTTCCTACTCCTTATCCCTCACACCCATCCCCGTCCTTATCCCTGACACCCATCCCCGTCTTTATCCATCATACGCATCTCCGGCCTCCATAGAAAAAAAAACCCACGTCACTTCTCACTGCCCCCATCCCATTCACCTTCAAAATGCCGTTTGTATTCTTTCCCTCGAACTCTTTCCTTCCTTGCTCTCCTCCCCTCTTTCCCTTTGCCCCACCCCTCCACCCTCGACCCCCTATTGCCCCTCCCCTCCAAGGCACCCACCCCTGCCCTGGCACGCACAACCCCCACCCCCTTCCATCCCTGCAGGCCCCAGGGTGAGGGGTATCCGGGAAAGCCGCACGTGGTGAGCGCTCGTCAGGAGAAATCGATAGGAGATGTTGGCCTCTCTGTCTGTCTCTCTCTCTCTCTCTCTCTCTCTCTCTCTCTCTCTCTCTCTCTCTCTCTCTCTCTCTCTCTCTCTCTCTCTCTCTTCCTCTCTCTCTCTCTCTCTCTCTCTCTCTCTCTCTCTCTCTCTCTCCTCCTTCTCGCCACCCCCACCCCCCTCCTTTCCCCGTCAAGCCCCGGTGTGGTTTAGCCAAACACTCTGTCATCAAACACTGGACCCGTTAGACATGAGTACCGTGAGTACAGAGTGGACGCCAGGCACTTCCGATAGCAGGCTCTTTTCTTACCAGTTCTCTCCCTTGACACTCCAGGTGCTGAAGACCAAAGTTGGAAAAGGAGAGCAGATGACAAGCGGGTGTCTTTGGTGCTTAGTAGTCTTGGCCTTAGGTGGTGCTTAGTAGTCTTGGCCTTAGGTGATGCTTAGTAGTCTTGGCCTTGGGTGATGCTTAGTAGTCTTGGCCTTAGGTGGTGCTTAGTAGTCTTGGCCTTAGGTGATGCTTAGTAGTCTTGGCCTTAGGTGATGCTTAGTAGTCTTGGCCTTAGGTGATGCTTAGTAGTCTTGGCCTTAGGTGGTGCTTAGTAGTCTTGGCCTTAGGTGGTGCTTAGTAGTCTTGGCCTTAGGTGGTGCTTAGTAGTCTTGGCCTTAGGTGGTGCTTAGTAGTCTTGGCCTTAGGTGATGCTAGTAGTCTTGGCCTTAGGTGATGCTTAGTAGTCTTGGCCTTAGGTGATGCTTAGTAGTCTTGGCCTTAGGTGCTAGTAGTCTTGGCCTTAGGTGATGCTTAGTAGTCTTGGCCTTAGGTGATGCTTAGTAGTCTTGGCCTTAGGTGATGCTTAGTAGTCTTGGCCTTAGGTGATGCTTAGTAGTCTTGGCCTTAGGTGATGCTTAGTAGTCTTGGCCTTAGGTGGTGCTTAGTAGTCTTGGCCTTAGGTGATGCTTAGTAGTCTTGGCCTTAGGTGATGCTTAGTAGTCTTGGCCTTAGGTGATGCTTAGTAGTCTTGGCCTTAGGTGATGCTTAGTAGTCTTGGCCTTAGGTGGTGGAGATGTGAGTGTTGCTGGTGCTTAGTAGTCTTGGCCTTAGGTGATGCTTAGTAGTCTTGGCCTTAGGTGATGCTTAGTAGTCTTGGCCTTAGGTGATGCTTAGTAGTCTTGGCCTTAGGTGATGCTTAGTAGTCTTGGCCTTAGGTGATGCTTAGTAGTCTTGGCCTTAGGTGATGGAGATGTGAGTGTTGCTGGTGCTTAGTAGTCTTGGCCTTAAGTGATGGAGATGTGAGTGTTGCTACATGTGTCAAACCAAGGGGCTTTTTTGTCACCACTACCTGCTCCGACCGTAAGGCACTCCAGCTGTAAATGCGGTGTGTCGGAACAGACGCACTAACCAGAGGGACCGAAGGATGACCCCTGCCTGACTTGACCATGCACACGGGGTGACTGCCGCGCGGTGAGTGAGAGAGGGAGGAGCCAGGCAGAGGGCGAGGACGGGACTTACCTGTTCTGGCCATTGATGCTCTCATACTGGGGGTGGGGCCCGCTCTGCCAGTACTCCTCCGTGCGGTTGTAGCGACTCAGGGCACTCTCGGTCAAGGCCAGGCTGCTGATGTTGCCCGGCTGTTGACAGAGGTTGCCATAGTTACGCGGTTATGCAGACTATGACTCTCCTCTACAAATTTGATTCGGATGTTTTTTAAATTTCCATTATGAGATTTTAAACACACACACACACACACACATACACACACATGCGCGCACACACGCACACAGACAGACAAACAGGCAGGCAGGCACGCAGACAGAGAGACAAGAATATACTAACAGACGTTTAATCCCTGACTTTCATAACGCAATATAGAAGTGAACATTCTTCCATCTAAAACTGCAACTTCCACTATCTTCCATTGCCGTTGGAACGCCACGTGACCCGTAGAAGACAACGGTAAGAGCCTCCTTCCACGCGGCACGGTTTGTAGAAAGGACACACTTCTTTCTGTATTATAAACTTACACATAGAGGAGGGATACCAATCCCGCCTCACTCTCACGTAGTAGACTTTTCTCTTTCGGGGTCATTTTTTACTTCCTCTTGTTTTCTGGCCGCTGTCATGAAAAGATCAGGTTTCATGCTATCCATTTGCTCTGTTTCCGCCCTCCCCTACGACCACTTTCCGCTCACACATTCTATAAAACTCTTTAAAGGTGCCCTATTCCTCTCTCACTGCCATTTCAGTCTTTCCTCCACTCCCCCCTCACCCCAGGACCTCTTTCGTCTCTTACTATGCACTCCTCTTTCTTTTTTTCCGGCCCCCTTTCCCCCCTCTTCCTCTGCACCCCGTCAAACCACCCTCCTACTCCTGCCTCCTCTTACTCCTCCTCTCTTTGGCGCCTCTCCTCTCTGCCCCTCTCTGAAGTCCTCAACCCCTCTATCTTTTCTCACTCCTACCTTATCCTCCACCTTCTGCTCTTCATCCCACTCTCTACATCTTTGTACTCCATCTTCCCTCCTCTGCTCATACACCCACCGTCACTCTTGACTTCACTCCTCTTTCTGTCTATCGTTCTCCACCTCAGCCAACCACTTCTTTTGCCCTCATAGACTCCTCCCCCTCACACCTGTCTGTCCCTCGTCCTGTACCTTCCCCGGTGCTCCCTGAGTCTGTCCTGGTCGATTACCTTGTCTGTGGGGCGATACTTGTCCCCTGGATCCCCTGACAGTAACTGGTTCTCTCCTCTGGTCTGTCTGTCACAGTCTGTCCTCGTCTGTCTGGTCTTGGTATGTCACATAGGAGCTGTTGCCGTAGCGTGGATCACGGAGTCTGCCCGGGTGCCGTGCGTGGTGTGTGTTCCCAGATTGTCCCCGGTTGCATAAGTGTTCAGTCTCCTGTTTCGGAGTGTCGGTTGTATTTCCTGTCTGAGGTTCTGTGGCTATGTCTTTCGTTTCAGGTGGTTATATTGCGAAGTTCCATGTGTTAGGTTGTTGTGTGTGGTGGGTGTGTGGTGTGTGTGTGTAGTGTGTGTCGCGCGCAATTTGGGGGTGTTGCATTGTGTTTTCGTGATGCGGTTTTGGAGGTATGTTGTCGGATGTGTGTAGTGTGTACTTTGATCGTATTAAGCTGTTCATTCCTTTTTCGCCCATCCTAATGGTATTTTTTACTTGTTTTTTTTTTGCTTTGCGTATATGAGTCGAATTCACTAGGGTAGAGGTGTCAGGATCAAGTTTTTTACCCCCATTCCCACTAGTGGATAACATGATATTCAGAGAAGGAGATACAGGAGCCGTAAACGGATAGATAGATGGAGGAGAGGAGATGAGAGAGAAGAGAGAGTACGACTGATACTCGGAAAGTACGGACAGATCAGACATATTTACAACAAGCATGCAGCCTACTTAGGAGAAAAAAAAGAGAGAGGGAGCCAGAAGCTGTGGAGAGAGAGGAGAGAGAGAGGGATGTGAGAGTGTGGAGAGATGAAGAGAGAACACAGAGGGGGAGTTGTGTTTTCAACACTACTTATACAAACTACTACGTACTTATGTCTGAGTCACACACATTTTTTCCGTCAACACTCACTGCACACCTGACAATGGTGGCAGGTATTTTGAGCAGGTCTGAACACGTCACTGTCTACGCCACATACGGTATCATTATTCCCTTCCTACTGATCCTCGCACACTCACAGATCTACCCTCCTCACTCGACACAGTCTCGGTACCACACACCCACACGATTGTGCAGTGATCCGACATAATAGGTCATTAGTCGTTTTTGAAACTGTGAAGTTCTTTAGTATACTGTACAGGTGATAGTTTCAGTTTTCCACATGTACGCAATTTTCTTTTGTATCTGGAAAATTCTTAGTTAGCAATTATTGAATACACACATGCAACTAAACAAACCGAGAAAATTGCTAACAAACATGAGTACGGCCTTTTTGGATTGGTCCACTTCAATAATGTTTATGTTAATGGGATACGTGAATTCCACTGCAGGGATAGAGTAGAGAGAGCCATCTTGGAGAGTATGATGCGGCGGTATCAGCAGACACCCATGCGCCGAGGGATGAACTTTTGTTGGGCTAATGGAACTCTCGTTGCTTTTTGTTTCATGGAGCTGGGCAAACAACTGGTTTCATTTAATATTAGACATGATTTATAAGTTGCTGTGCGTAGTGTATTCCGGAAATATTGATTCTAGGGGTAAGAGCAGAAAGTACAACAATAAACATCCACTGGTTGACACCATTGTTGTTAAAGGTCTATCTCTGACATACCCGTGCGATCTTTGACCGTTTCGTGAGCTCGGTGACATATTACACACACACGCGCGCGCGCGCGCGACGACACACACATACACAACACACACACACACTCACCCACACCCGATACACAGAGATAGAAATGAGAGGAAGAGAGAGAAGAGGACAGAGCGAGAGAGAGAGACAGAGAGTGACAGAAGAGAGGAGAGAACGACAGCGACAGAGAGAGAGCGGAGACCGACAGACGACAGACAGAAGACAGAGACAGAGACAGAGAGAGCGAGCGAGAGAGAGGTTTGAGATCGTTAGAGTAAAGTCGTATAAAGGCAGTGCTTCTTTCCCTACTTCCTGCCCCCCCAGGTCAGTCTACCACGACGGATGGGCAGTCCGCACCGTCCCCACACTGGTTGTTTTTCTCTGACAGACGTGAAACACCACCCCCCATTTCTGAAG
>JAWQFJ010002329.1:0-27500 GCA_034096865.1 Theodoxus fluviatilis
TGCCCCCCGGAATTTTTTTAAAAAAGGAAGCAAAATGGTGCAATCTGGTGCAATCTGAGCGTGTAAAGTGCTATTTTCAGGCGATACATTTTGCCACTGATGTGGTGGGGGGTGGAGATAGGACCAACTGTCTCTCTCTTGGGAAGCACATGCTCGAAAATGTACAGTGCTAAATAAGTTCGATGTTAATAATAAAGAATCACAATTCACAAAAACAACATGAGGAAAAAGTCTTTGCAACAAGATCATACCTCGAATTTAATAATCTTTATTCCGAATATGTAAGAAGACATCTGTAACCAGTTTGTTGTGGGAGTCAGGCCTGGTCAGTCTAGAGACATTGAATAAACACACACATGGAGGAATTTGCCTAGTCATAGGCCTAATCATGTGACAACATTTTCTGTGGCTGAAGGCGCATGACTGTGTTGTATTTTGTTGCAAATCTGTTGACAGCATCTGGAATGTCTATTTTCATTCCTGTATTAGCATCTCTCAGGCTCTCTCTCTCTCTCTCTCTCTCTCTTTTTTTTCTTTTTTTTTTGCTGTATGTGTGAGTGTGTGTGTGTGTGTGTGTGTGTGTGTGTGTGTGTGTGTGTGTGTGTGTGTGGGGGGGGGTGCAATTACATTTAATTTTACTAGTGCATTCCTATATTTATCAGCATCTCTCTCTCTGCACCCACCCACCCCTTTTTATTTTGGCTGGGGGGGGGGGGGGGGGTGCAATTACATCACTATATTTATCAACATATTTCTCTTTCCATTTTTTTATTATGTATTATCATTGTTTATGTATTTTATTTCTTTAATTTATTTAGTTAGTTTTTTGGCTGGGGGTGGAATTACATTTACATTACTATATTTATCAGCATCTCTTTCTCTTTTTTGTTCTGCCGAGGGAGGGGGGGGGGGTGCAATTACATTTACATTACTATATTTATCAGCTTCTCTCTTCTTTTTTTTAAGCCGAGGGGGGGGGGGGGGTGCAATTATATTTACATTCCAATATTTATCAACATCTCTTTCCCTGAGTCTCTCTCTCATTTTTTTGTCTTTTTGCTTGGGGGGGGGGGGGTGCAATTACATTTACATTACTACATTATCAACATATCTCTTTTTTTTTTCTTTCTTTCTTTCTTTTTTTTTTTTCTTTTTTTTTTGTCCCGCTGGGGGGGGGGGGGTGCAATTGCACCCATTGCACCCCCCCCAGATCCGCCCCTGTCATCGTACGTAGTTATAGCTGGCTAGCAGACGTACGCGATCGAACCAAAGTCACTACGCTAGCAGACGATCGAGCTAGTGTGATATAATGTTTCATGTAAAGCTCGAATGAGTAGCAGCAGATAACTTTAGTTCTGGCTTGAATTGACAATTTCGTTTCCCGGCCTGGTCTGGCGAGGACCGAAAATTCACTATCATCCAGTCGATCAACTTGCGCGCACTCGTATCGGCGTAATGTATAACTTCACGTAGTTCGGCTTGTGGAGATGATATTATTAACCGTAGATTTTAGTTGTGCGGGGTAGACCACCCGCCAAAAATTTTGAATAGTGCTTTTGATATCAATGTTTAGTAATTATTGTCGGATCAGATAGCGAAACGATCACAAGCAACTTAAACGAGCTTGGGGGCAGCGCTTACGTTTGATTCGGCAGCTGCAGTCCAACTCATCTGTCAATCGTGTCTGACATCACACTTTGAGATTTCAATAACTTCATGAAGTTGCAGTAGTTGCTTGTTTGCTGGAATGCCATGTAGCTTGACAACTTTTCCATCAATAATTTTGCCACGATGGTTACTGTTTTCCACCCCCACATACTTTGAGCGATCTATAGTATTCAGTGCAGACGAAATATTCGAGAACGCAACCGGCAGCTGCAGTCGAATTCGATCGGTCAATCGATGTCTGACATCACACTTTGAGATTTCAATAACTTCATGAAGTTGCAGTAGTTGCTTGTTTGCTGGAATACCATGTCGTATCAGATAGTGAAACGATCACTCGTGCATCGAGTTTTGATGCGATTGCGAGACCACGACACTCCCCGCAGGTGTGTTTTGTTTGCGTTGTAAAGTTTGAGTACTAGCTGTAAGTGTAAAAATAGTCACTTATTAATATAATCGGTGATTTTAGTTGTAATGAAACTTTTTGTGTGTTTTAATGCCATTTTCTTGTCATTATCGACCCGATCTTACAAGTTAGGCCTAAAGGCTATACATTACGCCGTACGGGCGAGTTGATCACTCGACTCGATTTGATAGTGAATTTTCGGTCCTCGCCAGACCAAGGAAACGAAATTGTCATTTCAAGCCAGAACTAAACAGTTATCTGCTGCTTCTCATTCGAGCTTTACATGACACAGTACTGTTTTCCACCCCCACATGCATGTACTTTGAGCGATCTAGCAAATATCTATTCAGTGCAGACGCTTCGAGAATCGACCGGAACTAGGTGATTCGACCTAACGCGTTGTTTTTCGACAGAGAGCGCTGAAGATAACTCCTGCAGGGTACGTTAATGAGAATTTCCCATACAGGCGCAACGGCTCTCCGGCGCGGTACGTACCGGTACGTACCGGTAGCCGTACCAAGTCGTTCAAGAGGCTACCGGTACGTACCGGTAGACCTCTTGAACAGGCCCAGGACGCAGCTTTGGACTAGCTCATCGTCACACGTCACAAGGCGTCCAATCAGACGCTACAGAGACACACAAAAAATACACTGCGATCCTGCAACATCCCAACGATCTGGTGGGAGGCCCTGACTGCTGACCGCAGTTTTTGGCGACAGCTAAACCTACAAAGACAACACAAAACAGAAGGCCCTACTCCCGCTGCAGCGGTCTGCTCTGTGGTGGTGGACGTCCCTGCGCATCGGAGTTCGGCCTGAGGACACATATCAGTCGCCACTGACGTCATCTTCGCAGAGCGAAGTAGCCTACCTCAATGACGACATGTTTATGTATGTTTGTTGGATGGATGGATGGAGTTGACGGCATATCAGCCTGCGTAGGTACTTATGGCCAATGATCACGAAAATCCATCAGAGCTGGTTAGAATAAGAGCAAGCCGAGGCATACTTTTCCTAGCAATTAACCTCTTTTCGAATCAAGAAGGGAATGTGGATGGTCGATTTTTACCCCAACAAACAGGAGGGTTGTTTGCTGAACATGTCAATAATTTTCATTACAGAAAAGCCTAACATCCAACAAACAAACAATAAGTCGATTATTTTTGTGATATGACAACAACAACAACAACTGCCCGTCTGTTTTGGTGTAGAAAGAACAGTTGAAACAGGGGTGATGGAACATAATTATATGCTTTTATGGAAATTAGTCAATACGTGCATATCCACCAGTCAATCTAGCTGTTGCAACATCTAACTCCACTTGGTAGATATATGTAAAGGCTCTGGCATCTTAACGTTCGGAATTGATTATGTTCCCCCTCAAGCTATGAAAATATCGGTAAGTTGAAATCCTGCATGGCTTCGCTTCTCAGCACAAGAGTCAGGACAAAGTATCAAACATTCAAATCAATAATTGCCACGAACCCATGACACAGCCCGAGGACATAAAGAGGCGATTCTAGAAAACCACGACACTAACCAAGACAAACATGAAGCTTGCCATTATCATCAAGGGATTCGTTCTGAAGACAGAGATATCTATATCACTGTCTACAGCCACGCTGATGCCAGTGATTTAATCTTAAGCTACGTGACTCAGGTTTTACACACAAAAGATATCATGTAGACGTTGAAAGTAACAAACTATTAACGATTTTATGTCCACTGTTTCTCAAGATTAGGTACAATGTAGATTAATAAGAAAAATTCATACCAATCTGCATTAATACCAGATAAAACAACCCAGCAAAAAGTTATCATTAAAACGCACGCATACACGCACGCACACACACACATCCACTCTCTCTCTCTCTCCTCTCTCTCTCTCTCTCTCTCTCTCTCTCTCTCTCTCTCTTTCGCGTTCTCTGTCCCGTTCTCTCTCTCGTTTTCGTTCTCTCTCTCTCTCTCTCTCTCTCTCTCTCTCTCTCATTCTCTCTTTCCTTCATCCCCTTCCCCATCTTCCAACCCCCCCCCCCCCTCTCTCTCTCTCTCTCTCGCTCTCTCGCTCTCTCTCTCTCTCTCCTCCTCTCTCTCTCTCTACTCTCTCCTCTCTCTCCTCTCTCTCCTCTCTCTCTCTCTCACCACATTTGAATATTTTGCCTCAAGGGCTGAATGTAAGATTGGCACTACTGCCTAATTCACTACCCGTGTAAAATAAATTTTGTTCGTTCTCTCTCTTTCTCTCTCTCATTCTCTCTTCCCTTCCTCCCCCTTCCCCCAGCTCCTCCTCCCCTCCCCCCCCCCCCCCCCCTCTCTCTCTCTCTCGTTTTTTAAGAGACTGAGGGAAAAACTGATGTACAAGTTCAGTACAGATTGGGAACAAAGAATACTGAAGAGTAACAGGTATACTTTTTACAGAGAGATCAAGAAGGGATGGGGTGTAGAGCAATATCTGTATGACATAGACAAAAAAATATTCAGGGATGTATTTATTAAATTCCGAATGGGTATTTCTGAGCTGTACATCCATAAATGGAGATACGTTCCTGATGCAGTAGCAATGTTGTGTCCTCTGTGTAGAGAAGAATTTGAAACTGAAACACATTTTCTTCTCAGATGTCCTGCATTGTACGATCTGAGAGAACACTATATTCTGAAATTCATAGACGTAAATTGCGACAACCCAACCGAATTCATCATGTCATCAAAGCAAAAGTATGTCATAAGATCGACAAGCATTTATTTGTATAAAGCACTTATGCGCAGAAGGGAAGCGATAGATTTGCCTGAACAGAATACTTTCTATACGGAGTAGATTGCAATGTATCCTGCCGAAGGAGAAAGTATCATTATATCTTTTGATTGAGTAGATTTCATGGTACACTGTATCATTTGAAAAGACCCGGAGGCCTGATCAATAAACCATTCGTTCGTTCGTTCGTTCGTTCTCTCTCTCTCTCTTTCTCTCTCTTTCCACATTGGAATATTTTGCCTCAAGGGCTGAATGTAAGAATGGCACTACTGCCTAATTCACTACCCTTGTAAAAAAAAAGTTCGTTCGTTCTCTCTCTCTCTCTCTCTCTCTCTCTCTCTCTCTCTCTCTCTCTCTCTCTCTCTCTCTCTCTCTCTCTCTCTGTAATTTTCATCCCATATTTTGTTACAACAAATGCCGAGAACCAAGAACCATACCTTGTTCTCCCCCCACCCGCACCCCACTCGCCATCTTTTTTTATATAAAGCCTTGCTTTTTTGTATATTGCTTTATTGAATTTATTCTTTCTAGCAACATCAGAGTTGATTGTTCCTCCAAAATTAGGAGACTGCAAACGCACACAAACACATATACGAACTTTAACTATACAGGACGCTTGAAGTAACTACTGAGGTTCGTTGCTAACGCTAGGAACCTTGCAAGATCTTGTCAGGAATACGCCAGTGTCAACATGTATCACCTTGCAAAACCTTGCGAGGGATAGGCCGGTGTCAACATGTATCACCACGATGAAAGCTGATTGAAAGGCAGTCAAATGTTTGATGCATATCGACACCAGCCTAGTATTTGCTACCTAGGTAGGCTAATTAAGCCCCGGTGCCTACCTGAGCAAAGATGGCGAGAATAGCGATGCCCTGGGAGCTGCCCACTGCGTCCTCCACGCTCTCGTACAGCCTCGAATTCCAGTGCACCAACTGCACCTGCACAGTCCCGTGGAGTGGATGAATGAATGAACAGATGAATGAATGAATGAACGGATGAACGAATGAATGAATCAATGAATGAATGAATGAATGAATGAATGAATGAATGAACTAACGAATGAATGCAAAATGTTCTTCGCCTAGAGAGTTTCCCACAATGGACATTTCTTCGTTTTGTAAATTTCAGTTGTGAAACACCCCCACCCCACCCCACCCACACCCACACCCACACCCCCACCCCCCAAAAAAATCGATGTGGTCTGAGTTGGTGATAATGAAGAGGCATATTGTTACCGTAATGCAGAACGATTCTTTCGTAACTCCAAGTGGAAAAGGTTTTTGCTCTTTGGGATAAAGCAGAATTTCGAGTGCATCATCAGACTACGCTAGCCGTTCAATTCAGAGAATGGAGGCCATTCTCAATGACAGTATTTGTTTAGAACTGCTCAAGTGCGTGTAGTCGTCACTGTCACTAATGTTTACCTTGGGTTTGTTAGTATCACCAAACCTATAATCATTGGTGTCACGGTGTAAACTTAACACCAGTGGTTACCACATACATTTTTTTATACTCAGCGCTCGTTATTGTATTGGCATTCTCATAGGCGTTTCTGTAGTTTTTGTTCTGATGCTTGTGTTGTGTCGTGTTGTTAAACGAGTTTCGATGATATTTGCATTGTGTTCTTTTGTGTTGCCAATTTATTAGCTCTGCTGTGAAGTGTAGTGTAGCCTACCGAAGTATAGTGTAGGGTAGCATAGTGCAGTGTAGTGTGTGGTGTGCAGGTAGCGTGATATTGCGCAGCGTGATGTAGTGTGGTGTGCAGTAGTGTTATATGCTGTGTGGTGTGGTATGGCGTACGATAATGTGATGTGCTGTATGGTGTGGCGTAGTGTGGTGTGGTGTAGAATGGTGTGGCGTGGTGTGGTGTGTTGTGGTGTAGTATGGTGTGGTGTGGCGTAGTGTGGTGTGTTGTAGTGTAGTCTGGCGTGGCATTATGTAGTGTGTTGTGGTGTGGTGTGGCGTCTCGCATTGTCATTTCGTGTTTTGTGTATTGTCGTGTTCTGTTGTGTATTGTTGAGTTGTGTTTCTGTTGTATGGATGTTTGGGGGCGCTGTGTGTTGTTGTGTCGTGTTGTGTAGCGTGGCACTGCATTCTGATCTGCTTCTCTGTTGTGCTCATGTCGTGACACCACAATATATTTCCCCATGGGAAAGGTGGAGGTTGAAAGGTGGAGGTTGAAAGGTGGAGGTTGAAAGGTGGGGGTTGAAAGGTGGAGGTTGAAAGGTGGAAAGGTGGAGGTGGAAAGGTGGAGGTTGAAAGGTGGAGGTTGAAAGGTGGAGGTTGAAAGGTGGAGGTTGAAAGGTGGAAAGGTGGAGGTTGAAAGGTGGAAAGGTGGAGGTTGAAAGGTGGAAAGGTGGAGGTTGAAAGGTGGAAAGGTGGAGGTGGAAAGGTGGAGGTGGAAAGGTGGAGGTTGAAAGGTGGAGGTTGAAAGGTGGAGGTTGAAAGGTGGAAAGGTGGAGGTGGAAAGGTGGAGGTGGAAAGGTGGAGGTGGAAAGGTGGGGGTTGAAAGGTGGAGGTTGAAAGGTGGAAAGGTGGAGGTTGAAAGGTGGAAAGGTGGAAAGGTGGAGGTGGAAAGGTGGAGGTTGAAAGGTGGAGGTTGAAAGGTGGGGGTTGAAAGGTGGAAAGGTGGAGGTTGAAAAGTGGAGATTGAAAGGTGGAAAGGTGGAGGTGGAATTAAGGTGGAGGTGGAAAGGTGGAGGTTGAAATGTGGGGGTTGAAAGGTGGATGTTGAAAGGTGGAAAGGTGAAGGTGGAGGTGGAAAGGTCAAGGCTGCTCACCTCCATCGGGAAGGCCTTGCCATTGACGGTGTGTTCAGATCCCCGGCTGTGGTCGCGGCCCCAGTGGAAACGGATCTCGGCCAGCTCGAAGTCCGACTCCCCCGTTAAGGGGCCCCCTCCCATCTCTGTGGAAAATGGCGTCGTATGTACGTCATATGTACGTCAGTAACAACACTACATAACGTGGCATAACATATCATTACAAAACATGACATAACATTTATTTCATTAATTAAAAAAACATTAAAATTAAAGGCCACATTTCACTCGCAGCATGGATTGGCGATGTACAACAGAAACTCCCTAATGCAAGGTGAAAAGTTTTTTTTTTCAGGATTGATCAATTTTTATTCATGCAGAATACATTTAAACGTGCATAAACGATGTCTATGGCAAAGAAAACATTTTCTTAGCGTCTATCAACACAACATGGGGCGCAGAAGATTAACAAATGAAGCGCTGCACTACATCTGTAGGTGCTCGGAAGAGGCAAAGAGCGCTCAATTCTCACCCCAACCCTAGAAAGTCCCAGGTGGGAAAGAATACATCAATTTAGGCAAGTTGTCTAAACGCAGCCGCCAGGATCAGGGGCGGGGAAAACCCCTCGGCTTTGGGTCACGGGCAGCCTCACGCTTGGCCGACGATGTGATCGCGAACGCGTTGCCCCTCACAATTGACAGCGAGATTCTCTGGAAAAGGAACTGTGTCTGGCGTGGGTCATCTGTCGACAGTGCAATCCGTTGGCCGATCTCTCGGATGAGTTCCGTTGCTGCCGGTCCGACTACTCCGGTTGTTTCAACAGCAAACGGGACGAAGTGGTACCTTTCCGAGATAGAGGCGTACTTCCTCCTCTTCGAACCTTCGGCTGTCCGGCAGGCGTTCCCTGGGTCGATAGCAGAATCTGTCATTGAAGACGGCGCGAAAGAGTCAGAGCAGGTGGCGTCCCAAACAAGTGACTTGCCGTTCTTAAATGGGAAGACAGTCATGCCGTCGGGGCGTCGCCCATCTCCTCTGTCGAGGCCAACCGGTTCCATAACGGAGTACAGGCCTGCGGAGTCGAGCGACCGTTTGATGACGTCGTTGAGAGCGGCGTGGCGTGGGAATCTCCCGGCACTGTAGCGGCATGAAAGCGGATGCAAGCCGTAGGTGTCGACCGTCTTGCCGCATCGACAGGGGTGGCTCTGGCACATCTGCTGGCCGAGGCGGAGAGAGACAGCAATCCTGAGCGTCTCGTCGTCTAGGAGGGTGCCGAGCGAAGTGGCGGGAATGGAAAGTTACCAACAAGAGGGGATGTAAAACGAACACAGGTAAGTGGTTGCATTGTCTGAGGTAAAGATCACACTGCAGTTCTAGAATACATGGTGTTTAGAATAGTCATGGCAGTTGGTATTAAATATGGATAATATCTCTGCATGCTTTTTGGAGGGCGGATCCGTCAGTCGTGAGGTACGACGTGATGATGTGTCCCCTTTCTCACTCGATTTGGGTGGATCTGGTTGAAAGTTTCTACGGGTGTTCCAACTGCATGTTGTGCCTTCTTTATAAGACCCTTCTCTACCTCCAAAGCTATCTTCATATGTCCATTCTGTGATGAACGAGGCTCTTCCACGTGAAAGGGAAATGTGTAAGTAAAGGAAAGCGACTTGTTTATCGTTTTTAAGACACTTCTCACCCATCCCTGGAACTCAAACTGTTGTGGATTTTACCCCCGTGTCAATGGGCAGCACATACAGTCCTTTTTATGGCACCTGACGACGAAGAGAGATCTATAGATTGGATAGCCTTTCTGTTCTCTTGAAGATAAATCGAATAAGCCGAAGTAACGTTTCCTATTGCGGATAATTCATTTCACTGATGCACTGATAAGATTTATGATATAATGCATTTAAGTACATAAACTACACTGACCGCATTTTAATCGTTTTGCACCTAATTTATGACAAAGCAGAATATACTGTATACACCATCAAAAGTGAATGAATACCTTTTAATCAACAACTCATAACGGTTGCAAACTTGGGTGGAGGGACTGGCGATACGACACGACCATATTGCTTTAAGTTTTACCTTGCTTGGCGTGGGGAATGACGACCAGCGTGTTGCCGCTGTTGAGAATGTCTGTCTCACATGACGTGCCATAGTTGAAGGTCAAGGCCGACTTGGACAGCGATTCATCATACACTGCCTCACGAGACACGATGTCGACCGGCGATTGGCGCTTTCCGCTAGCGTCGGCAGTGGTGCTCCGCCAATCAGGATAGGCTGTAAGCATATAATCATTATTCGCATCTATATATTAATACGCAAAAAGGTAAAACTTTGTGCAAGAACTCCTCCGAGCCCGTTTCGCCGATCGCTTTGCTTTTTGGCATCGGCCAGGGGTCGTAGGGTATTTTTCGTGACCAAATTTGACTTTGAAGTGACCTTTTTTTTACGTTTTTACGTTTTGGTGTTGCAAGGGACGGAACTCTGTCCCGACTCAAGTTTTGGCATGTGTGACGTCGAAGAATGACGTGACGTAATTTCGTAATTTTTTTTATCCCTCCAGCTTTTAGGTCCTCGCAAGTTTCAGTGGGCGGGAATGGGGTGGGGGAGAGGGAGACGGTGGGAGGGGGTGGGGGAGAGAGAGACGGTGGGAGGGGGTGGGGGAGAGGGAGATGGTGGGAGGGGGTGGGGGAGAGGGAGAGGGTGGGAGAGGGTGGGGCGAGGGGAGAGGGAGATGGTGGGAGGGGGTGGGGTGGGGGAGAGGGAGATGGTGGGAAGGGATGGGGTGAGGGAGAGGAAGATGGTGGGAGGGGGGGGTGGGGGAGAGGGAGATGGTGGGAGGGGATGGGGTGGGGAAGAGGGAGAAGGTGGGAGAGGACGGGGTGGGGAAGAGGGAGATGGTATGAGGGGGTGGGGGAGAAAGAGATGGTGGGAGGGGAGGGGGTGGGGGAGAGGGGAAATGGTGGGAGGGGATTGGGGGTGGGGGGAGAGAGAGGGAGATGGTGGGAGGGGATGGGGGGGAGAAGAGAGAGTTGGTGAGAGGGGATGGGGTGGGGAAGAGGGAGATGGTGGGAGGGGATGGGGAGGGAGAGAGGGAGATGGTGGGAGAGGGTGGGGTGGGGGAGAGGGAGATGGTGGGAGGGAATGGGGTGGGGAAGAGGGAGATGATGGGAGTGGACGGGGTGGGGAAAGGGAGATGTTATGAGGAGGTGAGGTGGGGGAGAAAGAGATGTTGGGAGGGGATGGGGTGGGGCAGAGGGGAGATGGTGGGAGGGGATGGGGGGAGGGAGAGGGAGATGATAGGAGGGGATGGGGGGGGGGGAGAGGAAGATGGTGGGAGGGGGTGGGGTGGGGGAGAGGGGAGATGGTGGGAGGGGATGGGGGGAGGGAGAGGGAGATGATAGGAGGGGATGGGGGGGGGGGGGGGGGGGACGAGAGGGAGATGGGGAGATGGGATGGGGTGGGGAAGAGGGAGATGGTGGGAGGGGATGGGGTGGGGGAGAAGGAGATGGTGGGAGGGGATGGGGTGGGGGAGAGGGAGATTAAACTAGCCGTGCTTTGAAACCACAGATTGTGATGTTTGATTTTTTTAACTCACTCTCTCTCTCTCTCTCTCTCTCTCTCTCTCTCTCTCTCTCTCTCTCTCTCTCTCTCTCTCTCTCTCTCTCTCTCTCTCTTTCTCTCTTCTTTCTCTCTTCTTTCTCTCTTCTTTTTCTCTTTTCTCTCTCATACACATCCACTACAAATACATTGAAGTTTACCAACACATTATAATTGTACCAAATATTGTGGACAAAGCTTTTATTTTTATCCACTTTTCAACATGTAACAGTACTTACTCTTCTTTTATTATCAATGAGTTTGGTATTTCCAAGTCAGTCTAAGTTTGTATGAAAACATGCTATAAAATCTGTTTAATGGTCTCATACAGTAATATTCACACATCAGCTGTGATTTACAAGAACCCTTTAATAAGTTTAGTATCCCGTGCGTAGCACGGGTACTCGCTAGTTTTTAATTAATCTTTGAATGTATGGTCCAAACATGAATGAAGCGAAAGGTGCAGCCTACATGCCCTATAGCAATTCATCACAGACTCAAGCTGTCTCACACGGCCATACATTTCTTGCAACAAACAACCTGACAACTGCTGAAGACACAAGCAGTGAGTTTGAAATTTGCATTGAAAATATATATATGACTTGTTCCGTCTCCGGAAATTATTCCGCGGCTTTGTATGTTTCGTAGTTTGTTTGTATTTTAAGACGTTTTTGTAGTTCGCCGCACTTTTCGCTGCCGGCTGCCGGCCCGACTCTTCACAGGGCTAAATCTTTTACATGTGTGAGTCTCCAGAGAGAAACTCCACACTTCATTGATTGGTCGAAATTTGCGCCATCTTGAAATTTTCGTCTGCTGCAGTTGCGGTTACATGTGCGTCGCTAGCGTGAATTCGATTCGTTGTCCATCGCACTCTTCAAGTTCTGATTTTCGCACTTTTTCAGCAGTTGATGTCGAATGAGTCTCCAGAGAGTAACCTACACACTTCGGGGAGTTTCACCTAAACCCGGACGCGTTACTTTTTGTCACGTTTGTGCAGGGGCGGATGTGGGTTTTCAAAGGGGGGGGTGCAAAGTTCTTTTTTTTTGTTTTGTATCTTATCAGCGATGGCGCGAAGCGCCGAACCGACGGCGCGAAGCGCCGAGCATGCTAGGGGGGTCCGGGGGCATGCCCCCCCGGAATTTTGTTTTTAAAAGGAAGCAAAATGGTGCAATCTGGTGCAATCTGAGCGTGTAAAGTGCTATTTTCAGGCGATACATTTTGCCACTGATGTGGTGGGGGGTGGAGATAGGACCAACTGTCTCTCTCTTGGGAAGCACATGCTCGAAAATGTACAGTGCTAAATAAGTTCGATGTTAATAATAAAGAATCACAATTCACAAAAACAACATGAGGAAAAAGTCTTTGCAAAAAGATCATACCTCGAATTTAATAATCTTTATATGGGGGGGGGGTGTGCAATTACATTTAATTTTACTAGTGCATTCCTATATTTATCAGCATCTCTCTCTCTGCACCCACCCACCCCTTTTTCTTTTGGCTGGGGGGGTGGGGGGTGGGTGCAATTACATCACTATATTTATCAACATATTTCTCTTTCCATTTTTTTATTTATGTATTATCATTGTTTATGTATTTTATTTCTTTAATTTATTTAGTTAGTTTTTTGGCTGGGGGTGGAATTACATTTACATTACTATATTTATCAGCATCTCTTTCTCTTTTTTGTTCTGCCGAGGGGTGGGGGGTGGGGGGGGGGCAATTACATTTACATTACTATATTTATCAGCTTCTCTCTTCTTTTTTTTAAGCCGAGGAGGGGGGGGGGTGCAATTATATTTACATTCCAATATTTATCAACATCTCTTTCCCTGAGTCTCTCTCTCATTTTTTTGCCTTTTTGCTTGGGGGGGGGGGGGGGGGGGGGGTGCAATTAAATTTACATTACTACATTATCAACATATCTCTTTTTTTTCTTTCTTTTTTTCTTTTTTTGTCCCGCTGGGGGGGGTGCAATTGCACCCATTGCACCCCCCCCCCCCAGATCCGCCCCTGTTGTGTCCAACATCAGCGTCAGGCCCTGGAGTTAGGGCGTAGGGACCACCCGTTGAGAGTCAAACGTGGGATGGAGTTAGAATATAAAACTTCCCCCGTTATTGATATATCCAACCATTTCAAGATGCCGGAAATATGATGTCCGCTTTTCGGAACATCATCTTTGAAAACGAAGCGACGCATGTAACCGCAACCGCAACTGCAGCAGACGAAAATTTCAAGATGGCGGAAATTTCGACCAATCAATGAAGTGTGGAGTTTCTCTCTGGAGACTCATGTAAATCTTTTTGTTCTTAGTTTACAACGACCTGCTCAGTCCACATAAGTTTTTGACCACTACTGCACTATGACATGCACGATGGCGATAGCGTCCATGCCGTTCTGCAAATAAATGATCTGACCCAGATTATTGGTGCGGCGTGCTTGTAAGATGTGCTCGGTGACACTCTCTGTACTCTCATCCTGGATATATGTTGAGAATAAAGGCAGAACAATGAAAAAACTTATTCGACTGAGCCGTACGGCTGATGCGGGCATCGTGGACCAGAGACGACTTCTGACTTTACGCAGACTTCTTGAGGGTGGAGCAGTCAACTACNNNACGTTCAACATATGACGAAGCCATAGTACTGTCAAAGATGGTCTTTGAGTACTGTTTGCCCACAAGTAGGAAAAGATAACTCTGTTTGACTCGATGTCGACGGAGCTCATATGTTGAGAATAAAGGCAGAACATCACTTGTACGCAACATTTTGCATTATCATGGTAGGATTTCCTGCTTATGAGCATTCTCTCTCTCTCTCTCTCTCTCTCTCTCTCTCTCTCTCTCTCTCTCTCTCTCTCACACACACACACACACACACACACACACACACACACACACACACACACACACACACTCCCTTAAAAAAGCATTGCGTTTGCAGAGAGACAAAATCACAACTTTGTCATTCAAAAAAAGGATCAAAACAGAAGCAAATTGGCTCACTAATAAATTTACACGGTGGCATATTTTGTATTACAATCATTGTATGCAGGGTTTTTAATATATAAAACACAAAATCAAACAAGACAGGAAACGGTTAAAATGAAATCAATTAATTACGAAAATACACACACACACACACACACACACACACACAAACACACATACACACACACACACACACACACACACACACACACACACACACACACCATGCCATCAAAACATACGTCTTGATACTCTCTCTATTGTACCGAGCATAGAACACTTTTGCGAATAGTTTTCCCGTGTGCTAGCGCGACTTCTTTCGTCAAGCAGCTCCCTGTGGAAGCAATGTCGGTTTTTGATGACTCGAAAGTCGTGCAGCACTATGTGAGACATTTCAAATGGGCCTGGTGATGTTCTCTGCCTCGCCATTCAGGCAGACCTACACGCCTCAGCTAACATAAGCCAACCGCCGGCGAACCAGAAAGCTGCGTCATTGTACGCACTAGTCATTGGAACGAAGACATGCAAACTATGCTCTACAAGAGCTTCGTCTTACTTCGATTTCTGTCGTGCCCATCTGGTTTTCTCGAACGAAAAGACTTCCAAATCGGGGTAAACACAAACGACAGCAGTAGGAAGCATTTGATTAGCTTACAGTTACAGAAATAACAAAGGTTGACCAAGTCGTTGGCACATTTGGAGTAGGCTTACATTTTGTACGCCAGATACCCGTCAGTTTCGGAGCCTTTGGAGAAAAAAAATTTTCATCTTTTTTAAAGGACTGTACAATTCTTTTTTATTTTTTGTTTTACTAACGCTTTGGATCAGATAAAGAGAGACAGAGAGAAAGACACAAACGAATAAATGAACAGACAGCCACACAGACCAAACAATTCGAGATCGTCATCACACCCATGAAACGAATACACAATGTTTTAAAAACAATCCACCCATCATCGACAAACGAGATACGATTACAGGGCATGTGGAAACTGCCCTACACGAGACCCGACATTGCGTATTAGGCAGCAAACATCTGAAGCAACGTTTTGTCTGAAGCAACTTTCTGTCAGTCTGAAGCAACTTTCTCTGTGTGTTTGAAGCAACTTTCTCTCTGTGTCTGAAGCAACTTTCTGTCTGAAGCAACTTTCTGTCAGTCTGAAGCAACTTTCTGTGTCTGAAGACACTTTCTGTCTGTGTCTGAAGCAACTTTCTGTCTGTGTCTGAGGACAATTTCTGTCTGTGTCTGAAGACACTTTCTGTCCGTGTCTGAAGATACTTTCTGTCTGTGTTTGAGGACACTTTCTGTCTGTGTCTGAAGACACTTTCTGTCTGTGTCTGAAGACACTTTCTGTCTGTGTCTGAAGACACTTTCTGTCTGTGTCTGAGGACACTTTCTGTCTGTGTCTGAAGACACTTTCTGTCTGTGTCTGAGGACACTTTCTGTCTATGTCTGAGGACACTTTCTGTCTGTGTCTGAAGACACTTTCTGTCTGTGTCTGAAGACACTTTCTGTCTGTGTCTGAGGACATTTTCTGTCTGTGTCTGAGGACATTTTCTGTCTGTGTCTGAGGACACTTTCTGTCTGTGTCTGAGGACACTTTCTGTCTGTGTCTGAGGACACTTTCTGTCTGTGTCTGAGGACATTTTCTGTCTGTGTCTGAGGACACTTTCTGTCTGTGTCTGAGGACACTTTCTGTCTGTGTCTGAGGACACTTTCTGTCTGTGTCTGAGGACATTTTCTGTCCGTGTCTGATGCTATTCTGTCTGTGTCTGAAGCTATTCTCCGTCTGTGTCTGAAGTTTTTCTCTGTCTGTGTCTGAGGACACTTTCTGTCTGTGCATTCTTGTGACGCAGTAGTATTTCAACAGAACATGCTTGTGACGCAGTTGTTTTCAATGTGTTGTGTCTCACTTGTATTCCTGCCACAGCAACACAGCTGTCTTCCATCCAAACATTCTTGGGACCCCGTTTTCTGTCCATTCTAGGGCAGTTGACTTCTCCATTCTGGCGTAGGTGTCTCCTCGCCGATTATGCATTTGTCTTCTTTCCATTGTGTCATAGCTGCCTTCCATTCATTCGAGTTTATGATGCGGTTATCCTCATTCCATTGAGGCATAGTAGCCTCCCATCCATACACCCATGTGACGCTGCCATCTTCTATGCAAGGAGAGAGAGAGAGAGAGAGAGAGAGAGAGAGAGAGAGAGAGAGAGAGGGAGAGAGATAGATATCAAATTTAATCTTCATAGACCCTGTGATTGGGCGTATGCATATCTATGATCAGCATTTTGTGACAGGCAAAAGTGTGTACCTTTCCAATAGTACGCGTGCAGCTCAGGCCCCATACTTCTGAACCGTGCGGTAAGCTGAGGAATACGTGTGCATCAAACAGTTTGAAAACGCGCTAGTGTTGAAGTGTGCTGCTTCCTCGTTGTCTTCAGAATATGCACAGATATTAACTTTCCTTCACACACACACGCACGCACACACACACACACGCACACAAACACACAGACACACACACACACACACACACACACACACACACACAGATACTTATTCGTTGATACACACACACTGATACATATACACGCACTCGAACGCTCACACAAGACAAATGCAAAAACAGCACACACGAACACACACACACACTAACACACACACCACATACACACACAACACACGCATATCACACACACTCATAACACTAACACACACGCACGCACGCACACACACAAAAAACATACGAACACACACATAAACACATACATACAAAACATACACACACAACACACGCACATGACACACACACAACAATCGCGCACACACACCACACACAAAAAAACACACATACACACACCACACATGCATATACACACACAGAAACACACACACACCACACGCATATAACACACACACAACGCACGCAAACACACACACACGCACGCACGCACACACACACACACACACACACACACACACACACACACACAAACACACACACACCACACTCACATAACACACAAATAATGCACGCACACACACGCACGCACGCACACACAAACACACACACACACAACAACGCACACACAACATACACACACACATACACACGCGCACACACATGCGTATCACACAGCTGCACGTCCTCTGTATAAGCGCTTGTGACGCATCAAACATTTCTCCGTGCGTCATACAGCACACTGACCAGTACAACACCTGTCCAGGGAAGCAATGGACACAACACACAACGCTGGCATTCTCTCTACAACGCTACAACCACTCACCTTGACCACGCCCTTGATCCATGACGTCAAACTAACAACAGGTGAGTGCAACTGGTGACGGGGATGCTACGTGCCAACTACAGAAGTATCCGCATGTTACGCCCTTTGTCTCCGTCTATATCCCTCACTGCCCGCGCTCACGACACACCTGTCCTCAACACACCCCACACGGCTGCAGAGCCTGAGGCAGAGAGGATGAACTGCTGGGCAGGTGCAGAGTAAGGAGAAAGAAGACGGGGATAAAGAGGTGCGGCAGCAGCGGTTGCCATGGAGAAAGAGATGTCGTCTCTGGTTACAATAAGCTGGAATCGAGTTGCATGTGTTGCGCTCCTCTCTTGCAATACCCTGATGTACGGGGGTTCTCCTGGCTTGCGCTAGGAAGTCGAAGTGACAGACACTGGTGGTCGTTTCCGATAAACTTTATTCACGCACTGATCGCTACAGTGGTGAAAATCAGCACGCCATAATCGTCGTAACAACTCGTAGCAGCTTCACTCTGCACACAGTACAGCAGAGGCTCGCTTTTCACACAAGATAAGCTCTCACCTTATCTCAGTCGTCTCTTTTTTGTCTCTCTCGCTTTCTCGCTCCTTTTATACATTTACACAAATTCCAGAAACTACCAGAACAAAGTTGAACATACTCCCACACTCCAGCAGTGCACTATGGACCTCCTTATCCTGAACGTGACTGAGTTTCCCCCTTTCATGTTTGGCACATAACCCAGCCCGGGTGGCCGTTGGAGTTGCCCTTCCTCCTCTCCATGTGGGCGTGGAGCGGACAGCTTGGACAGGAGCGGTCCTCGCTATGGCCCTGGTATTCCCCAATAGAGCGGAACTCGCTCGCTTCACGCATTACCACATTAAACTGAGTCACGGCTGTAGTTTCCAGTCACCAGAACTGAGGCTCGGCAGTGGCCATTCGCAAACGCAGATCTGTTACTTAGCTTCTCTTCTGCATGCCTATTGATGCCAATTAGTGGCGGCGCGCATAAAACGAACTTTGCACATAGGGCAAAGTCATTTATAAGGGCCGCTCCACTTTTTAACTCTTTGACACCTTAAAATCTGGACTTACCATAGAACTGGAACTGCGCATGCTCCCACACTCACAGCACTCTCCAAGACCAACAACGTCATCACTCCATCTTCAAAAGAGGGACAGACAACCCGCCTTCCCCTCGCAGCGAGTACACAAATATTTCTTTCCTTCTCCTCCTCATGCCCCTCCAGCCAGCCATGTACATTGTAAATATTTTCATTTCCGTAGCTTTGTAAATATATTGTTTCCTTTGGAAATACCGACCCATCATCCATTGCGACTCGTAATCTCCCAACCAATTACCTCTTCATATATCCTCATGTAAACCACCTTACTAGAACCCACCTTGTTTGCTCTCCATGTACCACATAGACATTCGTTTTTGTAAATAGTCCCCAGTGACTCTGGGATGAAAGGAGCCATACCTTTTCCCATAGGGTTTTTACCGCAGGTCCCCCCTTCCAACTTGCCTGGCTTTCCCCTAATGGAGCGGAACTCGCTCGCCTCACTCATGAACCACATTAAACTGAGTCGCAGCTGTAGCTTTCAAACACCAGAACTGAGGCCCGGCTGTGGCCATTGGCAAACGCAGATCTGTTTCTTGGTTTCTCTTTTGCATGGCTATTGATACCAGTTCATGGCGGCCCACATAAATCCAGATGTAAAATGCGTCCAGAGCATATCGGTCCATCAGCACATCAATACGGCTTCAGCGTGAACCTTTCTAGAACCATCACGCACTAACTTAGTATGTAGCTCCGCTTACTACTTTCTGTAGCGTGTAGGATTGGTTTCCCTGGAAACCGAACTCTTCACAAAATCTGTGCCTCAAACCATCTTATTCAGGAGGTCAAAACACAGAAAACGATGAAACTTCGAACATCTGCTCAACCTCGACGTGCTGTACGACTCGGCTTTTATCTAGCAGAGCCGAGTAGGGATGCAAGTACATGTAGAAAAGGAATAGGAGTGTACCAGGAAGGAGAAATGAGGTAGATGAGGTGCGGTGTGTGTGTGTGTGTGTGTGTGTGTGTGTGAAGTGTCTGTGTGTGTGTAGTGTCTGTGTGTGTGTAGTGTCTGTGTGTGTGTAGTGTCTGTGTGTGTGTGTAGTGTCTGTGTGTGTGTAGTGTCTGTGTGTGTGTAGTGTCTGTGTGTGTGTAGTGTCTGTGTGTGTGTGTAGTGTCTGTGTGTATGTAGTGTCTGTGTGTGTAGTGTGTGTGTGTGTGTGTGTGTATGTGTGTGTAGTGTCTGTGTGTGTGTCTGCGTAGTGTCTGTGTGTGTGTCTGTGTAGTGTCTGTGTGTGCGTGTGTGTGTGTGTGTGTGTGTGTGTGTGTGTGTGTGTGTGTGTGTGTGTGTGTGTGTGTGTGTGTGTAGTGTCTGTGTGTGTGCGTGTGTGTGTGTGTGTGTGTGTGTGTGTGTGTGTGTAGTGTCTGTGTGTGTGTCTGTGTGTGTGTGTGTGTGTGTGAGTGAGTGTGTGCATGTGTGCGTCTGTGTGCGTGTGTCTGTGTGCATGTCTGTGTGTGTCTGTGTACATGCGTGTGTGTGCGTGCGTGCATGCGTGTGCGTGTGTGTGTGTGTGTGTGTGTGTGTGTGTGTGTGTGTGTGTGTGTGTGTGTGTGTGTGTGTGTAGGGAGGAGTAAGTAGGGAAGGGGATGGAGTTGGGAGAGAGGGAAGTAGAGAGGGCGGCCAGCGTTATCCGATGGATGGATGGATGGAGTTTAAGGGCCTATCAGCCTTGTAGGTTATATAAGGCCACAACGTTAAGAAACACCCATCTTTAACAAACTATCAAAACTCTTCACGACAGTGAAATCTCATACAGCTCATGAAATCAATTAAATCGAGTCCCACTGCCCACCAGCCAGCAAAGGCTGTGTAGCTCTAGCCTTCAAACACGAAGACACACAAAGGGCGATAGGGCAAAATCTCACATCTCAACCTCCCTCGCCACCGACAAAGCACCAAAGGATAGGTGGATGGAGCCCAAGGGCTCATCAGCCGTGAAGGCCATCCAAGGCCACAACATACTTTCACTGAATAAATATGTTCAATTAAAAGATTACCTCAGAGGAGGTAAGTGGAGAAATATAAAAAACAATGAATACATAGTACAACTCATAAACGAAAATAATACTCAGAATCTATCAAAAAGTTTATCACAGCTAGAGGATCTTTAAAAATGTCAGACAGACTGGTCGACCCACTCCGTAGATGAGCAAGTCGAGGGCACTCCACCAGAACGTGCCGCATGGTGAGCCTGCACTGGCAGTTGCAGCACTTCGGTGGAGGCTTCTACCGCAACAAATAGGAGTGGGTCAGAACAGAATGGCCGATCCGAGAACGGCAGAGCACAACTTCCTCTCTTCTCGTGAGCGATGTGGGGGAGAGTCGCTCACCCCACACGGAAGATACTTCGGGAAGTTTGTTATGTGCCTTGCCATCCCAGTCGGCCTGACACAGATTAGAAATGTAGTTAGTAACACGAGGTACCAGGTCGCCCGCTGGGATCCTGCCCGGGGACATGGGAAGGGAGATCGAGAGCAGACTTGGCAGCCTGATCTGCTCTCTCGTTCCCCGGGATGCCCATATGGCTAGGAACCCTGCAGAAGGCGACCTCAGTACCCCCACACTGTAGTCGACACAGATGAATAAAAATACCAAACAGATACGGATGGGAAATCTCCCTACCCCCGCAGAGCCTGTAAGGCCGATAGCGAGTCAGAGACAACAATTAAGGGCTCGTGGCAGTCTCTTGCTCTGGACTACGTCAAGAGCGGCCTCAAGTGCACTAAGCTCTACGGAGTAGATTGAAGTCCCATCCGGAAGGCGAAAGCGCAAGACGGAGTCGCGGGCGACAACAGCTGCCGCCACACGATCTCCGTCTTTAGAACCATCTGTATATAGTGGGTAAAAATGTGCATATTTAGATAAAATTTCCCGGAATGCACCCTTGTACGTGTGAGAGAGGGCAGCACTCTTGAAAAATTTCGCTAAATTAAGTAAAACAACAGGCTCAGGCATGAGCCACAATGGTGACAGATACAAAGGGTATTAAAAAAATTGTCCAACCGAACGTTTTCCGCCGCGATATCCTCCTCAACTCGTATCCCCAACGGGGGGATACAGCTGGGCTTGGCCGCGTAAAGCGTTATCCGAAGAACCTCGCGACTGCTGACGTCACGTCCGAAGATGCCGAAAGCTCCCTGTAATTATAACTTCCCTTTGGGGGGGGGAGGGGGGGGGGAGGGGGGGGGAGGGGGGGGGAGGGCAGGGGAGGGGGGGGGAGGGGGGGGGGGATCAGCATCCCTGTCATTCATCGCACGGCTTATTACGGCACGTGTATGCGAGATTCTTTCATGTGCGTTCCTGTTTTATTGTTTGTGCTCATTATGACAAAGCAGATGCGAAACAATCTGTCACTGCACGAAATATTGCAATCTCAAAACGTTTAAACGATCGAGGGCCTTTAAAGACAGATCTGCTTTCGAAGCAACAGCCATTTCCGCGAACATGGCAAACACAGCACTTCCGGTCGGAAGGCGGACTTCCGGCAAACTGTTCGAGTTGATGAGAGCATGACGAGTCGAAAGTATTCACTTGAGCAAAGCGGAAACACCCGTCCGTAGCGTAAGTTACTTACAGTTTCATAAGTTGCGTAATCTCAAGTGCTTACTGCAGCAGCTTAATCCGGCAATAAGGTGTGTTCAACCTCCCTCTGCCCAAGGGTGGGGTAGGTGTATGTATATCTATTTAATGAATGTCGGGGAATAAATCGAATAGGTTTTAATGCCTATCAGCCTTTGAAGGCTAGATAAGGCCAATGTCTATTTAATTACTAGAGTACGAGCAATCCAAGTCTAGGTTTCTCTCATTACTCACCAATCGCGTAGGGAGGGAAAGTGGTCTATTCTTACCCCCATCCTAGAGGGGGGACTGCAGGGGAAACTCCTTCATAGCGTTAGTGACAAACACCCCTTCACAAGTTACGTGTCATCCATTGTTTACTGAAGCAACTTACTCCTCCATCAGGTTTGTTCAATGTGTGCATACGCGCGCGCGTGTGCGTGCGTGCGTGCGTGCGTGTGTGTGTGTGTGTGTGTGTGTGTGTGTGTGTGTGTGTGTGTGTGTGTGTGTGTGCGCCAATATATTAATTTCCCAGTAGGATCGTCAGGAAAAATGAGAGTCAGATAAGCATGCAAAGATGCACACGTGAACTCAAACACATAGTCAACCAATGCACGTACACACATGGACGCGTGCACGTGCATATGAACACCGACATGCATCCATGCATGCACACAAACATCGAAAAACACGAGTCCTGTAATCACAAGCACACATACACGCTCAGATGGACACACAAACACACACACACATGCACGAGCATCTACACGTACGCATGAACATACATGACATGCAAATATAAACGTGTCCCCACAATTACAAACAAGCATTGATTTAGACATTCATGAGTATACACACACACACACACACACACACTACTCGTACATGCACGTGCGCGCCTACACGCCCCACAAGTGCATGTACGAACGCATGTACACACTCGCGGACACTAATGTTTTCTCCGGCAGAACACGCTCCCTCAAAATGGTGACTGCCAAGTCATCCATTTCCTAACCCCCACCCCACCCCACCTCTTTTATCCTTGACAGGAACGCACTTTGGATGAGAAGAAAATCATCATCATCATCATCATCATCATCATCATCATCATCATCATCATCATCATCATCATCATCATCATCATCATATCATCATCATCATCATCATCATCATCATCATCATCATCATCATCATCATCATCATCATCATCATCATCCCCCACCACCACCAGCACCACAACTGGTTATATTGCGCTATTCCGAAGAGATTGCTCATAGTGCACAATTAAAAAAAAACTATTAAAATGCTTGTTCAAATAGATATGTCTACAGTTTTCTTCTGAAGACACTTGGAGAAGAGCACTTTCTCAAGGGCTCTGGAAGAGTTCCATACAGCAGAGCCAGCTAATGGATGGACTGAGTGATCGAGTTATATGGCATATCAACCTTTGTAGGCTATGTAAGGCCATTGGACACAAAAATCAATAGAATACATGTAGAGTAGGCGCAAGTCAAGTCACGATGACCCTAGATATTCGCCTCTTACGAATCGCGTAGGGAGACGCTGTGGGTCAGTTCTCACTCCCAGCCCGGGCCAGCAGACGAAAAGTCCTTCAGTCCATGGGACCTCTTGCCTGGTGTGCACGGCCTCAGAGGGGACTGTGTGGCAGAGCGTAGGGCTCTGCAAGTGCTAGGGTTGCATTCTGGGGCGATAACCTGCAGATAGGAAGGATCGGTGGATTTGAAGGAAGAGTGAGCGAAAAGGGAGAGAACCTTGAGACCCGGAGTGATGCAGTTTGCAAGCTTTGTCTTTTAGGATCCGACATTCGCGGTTAACACATTAGACATTTATGGAATGCCACAATGAAAATCGTGCGTTACAAACTATATATAACGTACCAACATTCACACTGACAAAAAAGAACGGAATTAATTAGGCGTGTCCTTTGAAACAATAATTAAATGTCATCTTGAGTCGGCGATTGGGGTAGAGCTTATGTTTGACTTTGAATTTAAATGGAGCTTCAAGGCTCATCGAGAGTTGCAACTGTGAGACCATTTGTTGCAAAAGCATCAGAGCCGGTTACAGTAAGAACAATGTCCGCAGTCGATTCGCGTAGGGGCACGCGGTGAATCTATTCCTACAGGGAGGGTGAAAAACCCGAGAATGACCTGGCTTTGAGTCAGCCAATCACAAGCCTTGAAAATGGACGCCGCTACGTGACCCAGATTTTGCACTCAGCTCGCACTCAGCTGCGCAAATGTTGTGCTCCGCGTGATTCGGGTGTAATACTGCCAAGAAACGTTGTTTAGCTTAAGATTACACCCGAATCACGCGCACCGTTAAGGTGCATGGAGTACAGTACCGCCGAGCAAGACGTTTGTCACAAAACACAGATACGTTAACGCGGCCGGATCTTAGCATAACTCCCCGGGCGTGCGAAGTCAGTCAGGCGGAGTGGCGGGTGCGGTCAAAGGTCAGAATAACCACCGACTTCGACCATTTCAGCCGTATTCATGAGCCAGGTCATTCTCGGGATTGTCGTGGTGTAGACCTTATTCACGCGGCGGCCATGTTAGTTTTAAAACGAGGCAGTTAACGCGAACATGTCGACATGGCTGACACGTTGAAGACAACAGAGGGGTTAGCGCAGCTTCAACGACAAAATCCTTTCTGCAGTGGAGGTGACCGGCATTGTTAGATCAAAAACTATTAAAAAAGTAGTCACAATAGACTATCGTAACGTATAATTTCTTCACAATACCCGCAGAAGATAAGTAAACAAACCACACCGTACGTCCCTAGCAGACGAACACGATCGAACGCCAGCAGACAATCGAGCTAGTGTGATATAATGTTTCATGTAAAGCTCGAATGAGTGGCAGCAGTACTAGGCTATCTGGTTTACTTAGATGTGATTTTTTTGCGTGCTAACTGATATTAGGTTTAGAGCTTGAATTTTCAATGATATTACGCATCACAACATGTGTTTGCAGAAGATTCTCCTTGGCAGTCTCAGTTGTGCATTCTCCATTGTTATTTATTATGGTTGAGTTACGAAGGAAGGCAGAAAAATAGCAAGAAGACAAAGTGACAAAGGCTATGAGAAGTGGATTGAAGTGTTTATCGACTACGATGCCATCAAAGGTTGGTACACAGTGACAAAAGTTATTTCGCTTAGAACTCTAGTGTTCGAACCAATGAAAACCACGGAAAGAGACGGCCGTTTTGTTCCTTGCCTCTCATTGGCCAGCTTACATGTGTCATAGAGGTCCTGCGTAGAATCTGATCACGAGCGGTGGTGATTTTTGCTCGGCTCTTGGTTGCAAGAACGCCCGTTACAAACAGAGCTGCTTCGGGAAAACTTTCCACAAGTTCCCTAAAGAAGAAAAAAAGGTGGGTTGTGCAGTGATTATTTCATCAGGTTTACCTTCTTCAGAATGAGAATGCAATGGCTCGAGTCAACTAACTCAGTAGACTAGATCTACAGCGTCAGCGAGTACTTACGACTGTGAGTGTGAGTCAGCAGTCAGTACAAACCCACAGTTTACACTTGATGACAAACTACCCGTGGGCATATTTGCTGAATCCTTTATCAAACCTTGCTTACGGGAAAACTACAGTACAAAGGTACATCACTCATCCGTTTTGCGTTTAGGCAGAGCGTTAGATTTAGAATGGATGCCATTTCACAAGCTGACAAGGCGATTCCTTTCAATCATAATCATGCCCGTGTGATCAGATTGTCAATGATTGTGATCACAATTACGTACGTACACAATGAAATAACACAATTTTGCAAAGCATGTTTTTATCTTCTCCTGTTTGTACTGGTGTATCCGTAAGCGATTTTGGGCTGGGGGTGTTTCTTGGGCAAGCTAGAATTTTTCGGTTTCGAAGACAAGTCGGAACTCTATTGTTGGCCCTAAATCCTCTCTCTCAGTGACCATTGTGATTTATATATAATTTTTTTCTTTCTTCTTGCAGACTGAAGATCTGATTTAGCTTTTTTTGTCTTTCCTTTTGCTTAGTTTAACAATAACACAGTTGTTTTTATTGTCAAACTAGGTGCAGAATATGGATGCAATTCACAAGGCGAGAGGATTTTGAAAAGCTGCAGCCAGCTGATGTTCAAGGCCTCAAGCTTTGTACTGAGCACTTTGAGGCCAACCAGTTTTTTTCTTAATTTTTTTTTATAACCATCTTTTTAACTTATTTTGCGAAAAAACAGGAACAAAATTGATTTTTTTTTCTTTTTCTTTTTCTCCAAATGCCAGAAAAAAAAGTCTAGGATCGGCGGGGACAAAATAGGGTTGGTCGGGATACCGTAAACAGACTATTTTGTTTTGTTTTGTCTAAGCAATGACTAACTAACTTTCTTTAGGGTCTGACATCGTATATACTATACAATTTTTGGGGTATTAACTAAATACATGTATACAGTTTTTGATTCCTTTTATACTATTTCACAAATTAGCCGCCCCCCCCCCCTTTTTTTTAGTCTGCCCTAGGGGCGGGAGATCTCCTAATTTCGGTTTCTAGGGTCACCTTATGCTTCCCCCATGAGCTGAGAACTTAATTTAAAATGGGCCTCGATTTTATTTATTTGTATTTTGTAATTGTGCCTTTGTCCAGTCACATGATTTCACTTTGTACTTAAAAACTTGGCACTGTCATCATTTATTGCTATTTATTGTTCAGTTGCTATTGCTATTGGGCATCAGTTGTTCTGTTGCCCTCTTTCGAATGAGCCATGCATGCATTATGGATGTGTTTAGCGAATTGGGATACCTCAAGCAATGTAAAAAAGAAACAATGTGAAGCAAACATATAGCACCAAATAAAATAACCGAACCAGAATGGAAACTTCTTCAGTGTATGTGTGTGTGTGTGTGTGTGTGTGTGTGTGTGTGTGTTTGCTGTTTTAAATACCGAAAATGTGAAAATAAAGCAAGTCACAACATGAGAAAGATCGACTGTACTAGTCATAACAAAGCAGGAGACGGCCTGGTCAGCATGCAGCAAAGGGGAATAACTCATATTTAGCCATTCTCATTTCTAAGCATGCCCAATGAGGAAGTTATCCTTCTTCCCATTGTAGTTTCTTTGGCAGATGAAACAAATGAGAGCAAAGCGAAATGATCACTCGTGCACTTAAGTGTTGATGCCTGTCCGGGGCACTCCCCGCAGTGTGTTTTGTTTGCTTTGTACGGTTTGAGCACATAGTTGTAAGTGTAAAAATAGTCAGTTATTAATGTAATCGGTGATTTTGGTTGTCATGAAACTTTGTTTTGTGCTTTAATGCCATTTTCTTGTCATCATCTTATTTGTTACATTACGCCAAATGCGGCAATTAAGTTGATCGTGCACT
>JAWQFJ010002329.1:32500-38436 GCA_034096865.1 Theodoxus fluviatilis
ATTATTATTAGTTTTATTATTATTATTATTATTATTATTATTATTATTACTGTTGTTGTTGTTACTATTGTTATCATTTCATTCTGGCTTACCGTGCTACGAAAATTTTTACTAAATTCCTTATTGGGGACTGACCTGTTGTGTGTGTGTGTGTGTGTGTGTGTGTGTGTGTGTGTATTCTCAGTATTAGTGTTTCAAACTCTGCTGACTGATAAAAATCCGCTTGTCATGATTATATCTCAAAGCCGACAGACTACGGTGTAGCATCGCACGTGACACGGCAATATCCCTGCCACGCGCTTCATTCCGGATTGGACAGGTCGGAAGCTGTCACCTCCATTTTTGTGGAACATGAGCGCATGCAGAGAGAGATTGTTTTCAGTTTCAGCGATCAAAGATCACGTGGCAAGATCCAGGGCACCTCAGTGCGCTCTGGCTGAAGGCGGTCAGAGGCGGTTTTGCAGTCTTTTGACACCACGCGAATCCAAAGCAATCCAAAGCAGTCCTAAGCAATCAAAAGCAAGCATAAGCAATCCAAAGCAAGCATAAGCAATTCAAAGCAATCGAAAGCGATCTTAAGCAATCCAAAGCAATCTTAAACCATCCAAAGCAATCTTAAGCAATCCAAAGCAACCCTAAGCAATCCTAAGCAATCCTAAGCAATCCAAAGCAATCTTAAGCAATCGCAAACAATCCAAAGCAATCCCAAACAATCCGAAGCAATCCAAAGCAATCTTAAGCAATCCAAAGCAATCCAAAGGAATCTTAAGCAATCCAAAGCAACCCAAACCAATGCAAAGCAATCTTAAACGATCCAAAGCAATCTAAAGCAATGTTAAGCAATCCAAAGCAATATTAAGCAATCCAAAGCAATCTTAAGCAATCCAAGCAATCTTAACCAATCCAAAACAATCCAAAGCAATCTTAAGCAATCAAAAGCAATATTAAGCAATCCAAAGCAATCTTAAGCAATCCAAAGCAATCTTAAGCGATCCAAAGCAATCTTAAGCAATCCAAAACAATCCAAAGCAGTCTTTAGCAATCCAAAGCAATCTTAAGCGATCCAAAGCAATCTTAAGCAATCCAAAGCAACCCATAGCAATCCAAAGCAATCTTAAGCGATCCAAAGCAATCTTAAGCAATCCAAAGCAACCCATAGCAATCCAAAGCAACCCAAAGGGCGTTTCTGGTGTCATTTTTAAGTGAACTCTGTGATCATACAGGAGTGGGTATCAAGATTGGGACGGAAACGCAGACATGGTCTGGCTTTGGAAACGCATTTATTACTAGAACTGACTGATTGGTGATTGCGTAGGATTACAGCGTTCACACACAAAAAAACTACTAAAAACAAACAGAAAAACCATTTGGATTGCTTTGATTGCTTTGGATTGCATATTACTAGTCCTAGGAAACCCGCCTGCAATGAGAGGCTCCGGTCTCTTCCCTTCGCAAGAATCACACACGAAAGCAACAGTAAATTTAATGTCGTAGGTATCCATGACAGGCGCTGTTTGTGCAGGAGACTTGGAGATGAGCAGAGGCGTCCTACAAACGACATTCAATCCCAACTCCAGACTTCTGGCAAAAGGCCAATTACTTGTCTTGTCTCTAGCTGTCATGTCGACCTTTGCGGACAAGACGGTTTTTGATTACGTTATCTCCCAGCCACTCGTCACTGTTTCTTAGAGAGGATTCTAGTTTCAAATAAGAATCTTGTTGACATTCATGTCTGCGAACAAAATCCATCCCCCAATTCCTGACTCACCCCACCCCACATCTCCATCACTGATACTCACCTTTCCCTAGTCCCCAATTCTCTCTCTCTCTCTCTCTCTCTCTCTCTCTCTCTCTCTCTCTCTCTCTCTCTCTCTCCCTTTCTCTCTCCGTCTCTCTCTCTCTCTCTCTCTCCGTCTCTCTCTCTCCCTTTCTCTCTCCGTCTCTCTCTTTCTCTTTCTTTCTCTCTCTCTCTCTCTCTTTCTCTCTCTCTCTTTCTCTCTCTCTCTCTATCTCTCTCTCTCTCTCTCTCTCTCTCAACTGGGCAAGTTTAGTCAAGAATACCTTGTCCAAATTAGATTTTGCGTATAAATGGATGAATAGGGGTGTAACAAACAGAACATTATTCCTTTAGAAAACTCAAACAACGGCTGCAAGACTGTTATCGTCAGAGCTGGGTTGAAAAAACCCACCAGAGCGAGAGATTTGCATGGTACTCTTCTTTCAAGCAGACACCTAATCTAGAAAGGTATTTAAATTTTATTACTATATATTTTTTTAGAGATAGTATCATTCGCTTCAAACTCTGCTTGAACGATTAAAAAACAAAACAATCAACGTTAAACGCAAGTGAAAGTCAAGAAAAAAAGTGTTCATTTTGTAATTCTTTAGAAGACGAAGAACATTTCCTTGTAGATTGTAAACACTATGACTAGTTAAGAAAGAATATCTATCAAGATACCTAAATGATAGGAAGAAGAGGAATCCCAACATCTTAGTTAAAGGACGAAACGTCAGTGTGACAAGAAGTGTCTCTATTTTTATTTGCTATGCATTTGAAATACGGGGGAAAGAAACGAATGATCCCACGAGTTCGACATGAAACTGTTCCATGTTCATGTAAATATTGTTTAATAATGTTATAGGTAAATAAGTTAACTTGCCATGCAAACTCTACCCATTAATCCAAGCACAACACGATCTCGTGCACGTACAGTTGACGAGATTCTGTTAATTAGAAAAAGGTTTATTTGATAATTGAAATGGGCTGTCGGCTTATTAATAAACAAATCAATCAATCAATCAATCAATCAATCAATCAATCAATCAATCAATCAATCAATCAATCAATCAATCAATCAATCAATCTCTCTCCCTCTCTCTCTCTCTCTCTCTCTCTCTCTCTCTCTCTCTCTCTCTCTCTCTCTCTCTCTCTCTCTCTCTCTCTCGTCCTACTCTTGAATATTTTGCTTCAATGGCTGAATGTAAGAAAGTCACTACTGCCTAATCCACTACCTCTGTTAAAAATAAATGAATGAACAAGAAGGGCAAAGCCCATACGACTCACATGCTTGACCTTGACCTTTATATGACCTTGACCTTTATATGACCTTGACCTTCAGGTGACCTTCAAGGTCAAGGTCAAACAACTAAACCTACCAATGACATCATACACAAAGAAATGCTTTACACATTTTTCCTACCAAAATACTTGTGACCTTGACCCAAGGTCAAGGTCATCCAAGGTCATGCAACACAAAGCTGTTAATTCAAGACATAGGAAGCACAATGGTGCTTATTGGCACTTTCTACCATGAGATATAGTCACTTTTAGTGGTTCACTACCCCATTTTGGTCACATTTCATAAGGGTCAAAGTGACCTTGACCTTGATGATATGTGAACAAATGTGTCTCATGATGAAAGTATAACATGTGCCCCACATAATTATTAGTTTGAAACAGTTTATCTTCCATAGTTCAGGGTCAAGGTCACTTCAAAATATGTATACAATCCAACTTTTGAAGAGCTCCTGTGACCTTGACCTTGAAGCAAGGTCAACCAAACTGGTATCAAAAGATAGGGCTTGCTTTGACCTATATACCACTTGTAGCTAAGGTCGCCATTCTCAATCACGTGGGAGAAAATTGGGAAAATGTGAAAAATGACTGTTTTTCAGACCACATTTATGGCTCCTGTGACCTTGACCTTGAAGCAAGGTCAAGTCACTATGTATGTTTTTTGAGGCCTTGTCATCATACACCATCATGCCACATTTGGTGTTGATAGACTTAATAGTCTCCGAGAAAAATCCAACGTTTAAGTTTTTTACGCCCGGACGGACGGACGGACGGACGGACGGACGGACGGACGGACGGACGGACGCCCGGACGGACGGACGGACGACACGGCTCAGTACATAGACTCACTTTTGCTTCGCATGTGAGTCAATAAAAAACAGAGTTCGTTCCTTATCTTACTCTGGCGTCCCCTCATAGTTCCGTCTGAGGTTTCAATCGCATCCGAACCCTTTTGATCTTTTGTTTTCGTCTCAACGTCTTCACCGTCCTCTCCATACTGTTCTTTTCCCAGTTCAGCATCCCCTTCATTCATTCTTCCATCTCTCTCTCAACACATTCCTCCACCCAAAAACATCCATTCGGCACAAATCTCACTCTCTTCTCTTGTTTGCCTGGTCACTCCCCTTTGCCTTTGCAGTCCCCTCCCTCTTATTTCTTCTCCGTCTTCTTTCATTCCTGTGCACCATCTCTTTCATCCCAACTCCCTTCCTTCCCGTTCCGGACGTTCAAGGCAAACCATAAATCTCCGCTCTACATGCCCTACCCCCCTCACCCCTTTTCTCCTCCACTTCTTCCAAACCTAATCCCTATCTCTACCTTCCCGTGGTCTGTTCGTCACCACCACTCCTAGCTTTCCCACAATTCCTTTCACTCCCTACTCTCTCTCTCTCTCTCTCTCTCTCTCTCTCTCTCTCTCTCTCTCTCTCTCTCTCTCTCTCTCTCTCTCTCTCTCTGCATGTGTTGGTGGGTGTGTACATCTGTTTGCCTGCCTGCCTCCCTGTCTGCCTGTGTGTGTGTGTGTGTGTGTGTGTGTGTGCGTGCGTGTGTGTCCCCCATCCCACCCCTTCTGTGTGTCTATGTGTCTGTCTGTGTGTTTCTGTGTGTGTGTGTGTGTGTGTGTGTGTGTGTGTGTGTGTGTGTGTGTGTCTGTGTGTGTGTCTGTGTCTGTGTCCCCCTGCCCACCCCCTCTGTGTCTGTGTCTGTCTCTGTGTGAGTGCGTGCGTGCGTGCGTGCCCGTGTGCGTGCGTGCGTGTGTGTGTGTGTGTCTGTCAGTCCCTGTTTTTTTCTCTCGGACTGTCAATCTTTCTTCGCCGGCACACGCACCTGCACCAGATTGAAATTGCGCTGTCAGGAGTCCGGGGTCTGTCATTGATTGACAATTAAGGACGGAACAGACCGGATGACTGCGGTCACGTGACCAGATTTCCGCTAAGCACACTTTTCAATGTCTTCCTGCGTCTGTGGAAATGTCTGGCGTCCAATGATTTCACAGGGCGTGTGCAGGTGCAGTCACCTGCAGAATTCTTGAAGTCTTGGTTTGAGGTATTAAAAAAACCACACACACAAAAGACCAAAACAACGACACCCCCCCCCCCCCCCCCCCCCCCCCCCCCCCCACCCCCCCCCAAAAACAAAAAAAAAAACAAAAAAAAACAGGAGGTCTCTTAACTGCCAGCTTTAAGCTAACGGCGAATTCATGAGTGCAAGTTCCCGCTGTTACGTTTATGGGATCACTTAATGTTTCACAGGTGCTGAGTTCAGTGCAGCGCGCAGATGATATTCTTGTCTCCTTGGGATCATTAACTCGGAGCTCCTGTCTATCTGAGGACAAGGAGGGCATCTGGTGTAGCGAAGTTTAAATAAGATCGCGCTAAATTTGTCTTTGATCGTTGCTTCCAAACGGCGATTAGTCTTCCAGCCGTGTGTTGGAAACTTCAAGCAGTTAATTTGTGTCCACCAGTTGGTTTTCAGACAGCACCGTACTATAATATACGCTTCACCTTTTTTTCCATTTCTGACGGGGGGGGGGGGGGGGGGGGGGAGGGAAATCTGCTCTTTTTTCTACCTCCACTAAACGCACCCCAACCCCCACCCCCACAAAAGAGAGAGAGAGAGAGACAGAGAGAGAGAGAAAGAGAGAGAGAGATAGAGAGAGTGAGAGTGAAAGAGAGAGAGAGTGAAAGAGAGAGTGAAAGAGAGAGAGAGAGAGAAAGAGAGAGAGATAGAGAGAGAGTGAAAGAGAAAGAGAGAGAGAGAGTGAAAGAGAGAGTGAAAGAGAGAGAGAGAGAGAGAGAGTGAAAGAGAGTGAAAGAGAGAGAGAGAGAGAGAGTGAAAGAGAGAGTGAAAGAGAGAGAGAGAG
>JAWQFJ010002330.1:0-15000 GCA_034096865.1 Theodoxus fluviatilis
GCTGCAGCTTTTCTCCAGCAACAGGCGTGCGGGAGAGGGAAGCAGACGACGCTTCCAGCAGTGACCAGCAGCCTTCTTCGAGCACACAGCAGGAGAGGGGAAGACCGCAGTGGGTGGATCCACTGCGTGTAGATGGAGTGGGCGCGTGGAGGGGAACCCGCTCTTGTTTTACGTGCCGAGATCTCGCTCTCTCTTCCTAAGGCACGGAGTCTATGCTTTGTTCAGGCGTCGTTGCCTCAGCTGACTTTCAGCAGACTGACGTTTTGGTAGACAACAATTAGTTTTAAGAAAAAACTGAAAACGTCACTGCGCATGCGTACCATGGGCACGTCACGTGCAGAGGTTGGGCCCAAAGAGGAAAAGGAACACCCAGGATACAGAGTCAAAGACTGGTCAAGCCAATTAGTTACGTCTTATCATGTCTGGGTGGAGTTATGGGTCTGGAAAACGATAGCCTCTGGTCCTTGGATCGTGGAAAACCCGAGAGACGACACATAAACTGTCTGATCCACTGGCTCACCCGCCTTATCTCTCCTTTTGGACTAAGAAACCCGAGGGACGTCACTTACACCTTTCTGGTTCACGGAGGGCAGACCTCCAAGCTACAAGACTTCAGTCTTAAAACATTCAATGAAATTATTTTAATGATAAAAGGGGGAAAGAGGGATCCGTCACACTCACCCACCCTTCAACAAGAAATTTTCTTAGCAATTTAACAAGAAAATTTCAAAAACATAGACTCAGCATATAAAGATTATGCATAACTTCCGTCATATGACAGCACATCTGATAACCACTTTATCAATTCCCAGAATACATGCAACTCATGCAAAAACTTTGGGAGAGACAAGTCTCTACTCAAAGATAAAATGTAGTACTTGGTCATACCGCAGTACAATCTATCTAGGTACAACACACAAGAATAAACTTGTTGGGGGGAAAATTACACTCCCCTCGTCAGCACAATAAGCATCTCACAGCAAATTCACAGCATAGTTCAGGTCACAGCAAAGCTCAAAACAAGGAAGGGGGCTGGCTCACTCACCATTATTTTACCAAATAAAGGAAAACAGGAGATACAATCTCACCCTACCTTGCTACTGTGAAATCTTCAGTGCTGTCTACCAGTCCAGCCGGACTGAAAACCAATCCGCTTCTAGCAGAGCCACTCAACATGGAAACATGTCAAAAACTTAGGTAAACACTTAACCACTTTGACAACCAATAACAAGTTTGCCACAGCAAAACTACTTCCGCTAGACCACAATAGATATTTCATCACTTACACAGAAAATCTGATCTTCATTCACTCCCTAGACATGCTAAAGGGTTAAGCATAATGAAGTCACCATTTGACAGCTCTATCTCATGGGGATAAGGATGAGTTTTCCTAGGCACATCTGAGAACAAAAAGGGGTTCCTACTCCTCCCTTACATTTGAAATTTACAAAAGATATCGTCTGTCTGACGATGAGCCTAATCATTCGCCTCTTACGAATCACGTAGGGGACGCGGTGGGACAATTCTGAAATAACCCCGTTCCCACAGGGGGAAATGGAACTGCACTTCAATGAGCTGTACTCTGCTCAACATGTTACCCTTCAACGACTCCAGTTCATAGAGAAACATTAGCATTCTCTCTCAAACCACTCAAATGACAGTGCACCCATTCTCCAAGCCTAAACTTTTTCTTCCTGGTCTTCCACTCGTACCACTTCCTCTCTCGCTGTCTTGCTTCTCCTCGACATCCAGCAGCACAGCCTACCGCGTTCATCACTCTTTCTTTCCAACTGCTCAGAAAGGAAAACACATCCACATGCTTCTCCTGATCTTTCTCCCCTGCTTTCATCATTTCCTCTCTCAAATCACGCAGCCTTTCAACCCTTGTCTCCACACAAGGCTCAGGCTTCCCATCTATCTCTCCCTCGATCTTCACCTCTACTTCCATCTCTACTTCTTCCTCTACCTCTTCTTCAAACTCTTCCTCGACTTCTTCCTCAACCTCTTTCTCAACCTCTCCACCGACTTCGTCAACCTCTTCCTCAACTTCTTCCTCAACCTCTTCCCCGACTTCTTCTTCAAACTCTTCCTCGACTTCTCCTTCAACCTCTACTTCTTTCTCTACCTCTTTTCCCTCACAAACACCTCCCTCCTCCCCTGTCACTAGGGGGCACAACTCACACCTTTCTGACACAGGTGCATCCCGGGGCTGGCCTCCTAGCGCAATCACCCCACCTCTCAGGAAACATCCTGAAGATTCACCCTCTCTCTCTCGATCGTCAGGCAAACCACCGCCTAACACGGACGACAAAACCATGTCTCCCAACTCCACATCTGGACTACTCACCTTCCTCTGGGCGGACCGCGTCAACACCCCACACGGGAAAACTTCCTCATTCCTACTCTCTACCTCCATACTCATCTCCTTCTGGGTGGACGGCGTCCCTACCCCACAGGGGGAAAATTCCTCATCCCCTTTCTCAGACTCACTCTCCCCACTCTGGAGGGCTTTGAGCAACACAGGCTCTCTCGACTCACACGAGACACGTGCAGTTTCTTCTGAACTGACCACTACCTCTCTACCCCCTAGGTCATTGCCTAACATGATATCTACACCTGGAACAGGCAACTCTCTCAACACGCCAACTACTGCGTGACCACGATACTCATTAGTTTCCAACAGCACCTTATGCAATGGGCAAGACTGACCCACACCGCCAACGCGTGACAACACAACCATGCTACTAAAGCCTGTCAGTAGAACTCTCTTTCCAGTGTCTGACTCCCTCCAGTCTGCAAGAAGCCCAGACCGCACCAACGTGATTTGTGCGCTGGTACAACGACGAACAATAACTGGAACTTTCTCCTTCCCCACACACAACTCTCCCCGAGACTCATAGGGAGCAGAGCATTTTGCAACACTTCCCTTCACCAGACAGGGCGGCTGGTTCCCTAAACCAGACTCACGCATTTCACACAACTGTCTACTCTCCTCAGACACTACGCCACGCCTTCTCACTGCGGCCACACGGGCTTTCATATCAGTGGCTATCCTCACTCCACAGTCACGCGACACGTGCCCCACTCTCGAACATCGAAAACATCGGACATTCATAGGCGGTCTACTCACACCTCTTCGCTCCTCTCTCTTCTTTCCCTCCTTCCCACACTCATGCCTCCAGTGTCCAAATCTAAAACATCGATAGCACATGACATCTCTCTTCCCATCTCCACATTCTCTCTCTCCAATTCTCCAGGGCTCATAGGCTGGAAGAAGCTCTTCTTCTCTCTCTCTCTGCATCCACCTCTCCATCTTTCTGCAATCTCTCTCTCACTGCAGACGCTTATCTCCCCATGCTCAGGTTTCACACCTCCATCTCACTCCTCATAGATTCTCTAGCCCTTTCTCTCTCTTCCCCATTCTTCTCCATCTGCTGTCTCTCTCTCTCCTCTCTTCTCCTCCCACTTCACCTCCATTTCTCGTTTTTCCCTCTTCCACTTCCCCCTTGCTGTCCTCACTAACTCCGCTCTTCTGAACTTGCACAAAATCCCTTGCCAAAATCTTTAATAGAACCCTCGCCTGCACTCAAACCAAACTTCTCTATCAAAACTCCAAACCTGCTCTATCTATTGAATCAATCTCAGACTCAATCTTCAACACTGCTCTGTAATCCATTGTGAAAATTCCGCGATCTTCACAAACGCTAAGAAATCAGCAAACATCAAAACATCACAAACCACGTGATCTCTAGCAAGCCCAGACAAGAATGCCAAACAGGGTCACACAGTGCAGCATACCACAAGAGCAAAGGTGAAATCAAACAATGGCAAATCTACTCGAATTCAAAATTTCAGAACGAGGCTTACATCATTACCCTCAGAAGTATGTCTATTTGGCTCTAAAATCCCGGACGAGAGCACCATGTTGTGACGTTACTCCTCTCTTGTGTTTATTAAAACACCGGCTCGGCGCTATATGCGCTGTCTAGGGGTTCTTGCTTGGGGAGGAGGAACGCACAATTAAAAGTAAATCAAAATCTCTGTCATGCACATGCAAAGGAACAGGAGGACAACAGGTTTGACAATTAAGCAAAAGATTTAATAATCAGAAAACAGATAATCATGTGGGTAATCGCCCCTTTCAAGTCTAATCAATGTATCATGAGAACCAAATGTTTCTTTCCTGCCCAATGCGACTTCTGGCAGCGGGTAACGGATTAGTGTTTTCTATTAGTTTAGACCAGAGTTCAGTCTTTAAAGTCAGACATAATTCATGAGTACTCACGAGGTTTTTTTTAGTGGATGATTCCAACGACGAATTTCTAATGTGATTCTAGTGGACTCACAGTTCACTTATCTCACGTTCTCGACCGAGAACAAAGGCCATTAATTATTGCTTCTTCGCGTTCCTTTGCGAAGAGCAATGACACATGGAAACACCACAGCAGACGAAAACTTTTGGCGGTGGGAGCAAGCAGCTTGTGGGAGAGGGCTGCAGCTTTTCTCCAGCAACAGGCGTGCGGGAGAGGGAAGCAGACGACGCTTCCAGCAGTGACCAGCAGCCTTCTTCGAGCACACAGCAGGAGAGGGGAAGACCGCAGTGGGTGGATCCACTGCGTGTAGATGGAGTGGGCGCGTGGAGGGGAACCCGCTCTTGTTTTACGTGCCGGATCTCGCTCTCTCTTCCAAGGCACGGAGTCGCTCGCTTGTTTCAGGCGTCGTTGCCTCAGCGGACTTTCAGCAGACTGGCGTTTTGGTAGACAACAATTAGTTTTAAGAAAAAACTGAAAACATCACTGCGCATGCGTCCCATGGGCACGTCACGTGCAGGGTTGGGCCCAAAGAGGAAAAGGAACACCCAGGATACAGAGTCAAAGACTGGTCAAGCCAATTAGTTACGTCTTATCATGTCTGGGTGGAGTTATGGGTCTGGAAAACGATAGCCTCTGGTCCTTGGATCGTGGAAAACCCGAGAGACGACACATAAACTGTCTGATCCACTGGCTCACCCGCCTTATCTCTCCTTTTGGACTAAGAAACCCGAGGGACGTCACTTACACCTTTCTGGTTCACGGAGGGCAGACCTCCAAGCTACAAGACTTCAGTCTTAAAACATTCAATGAAATTATTTTAATGATAAAAGGGGGAAAGAGGGATCCGTCACAGTGCAGTTAAAATAATACTTGAGCGCCACGAATTACATTCCACGGGGATTTTATATGTTCATAGAAAATCCTAAGTCCATTCTGTCCAATCACGACACGGTGGACGATCTCCAGCTAGTCACGTTTTAACGCCATCAACCAATCAACGTTCAGCAGTATATATATCACTCTTAAGTCACATGTCTCTTATCCTCAATCGTGATTGCTCCTCTCAAGCTGACCCTCCCATTAGACGGCTCTCATGGGGAATTGTATGAGGATTGGGTGAAGTGAGATCACCAGTCAAGAAACAGTCAATTCCCAATTTAAAACGTTTTACTAAGTCATTCTTCTCCAGCAAGAGTTAATATTTATCCGTCTCTTGCCCCCTTCAATTCCACAATTAAATAGGGTGTATTCCTAGACCCACACCGGTTTGGCAGTTTCTACTCACATAACTACGGTCTGGCAGAGTATTAACCCATCCCCAATGATAACAATAACAAACAGCAGTGGGAGGAAACGTGTTCTCGCCACACCATGTATTCACATATCATATGTATGGAAAGATGCAATGGTTGCTTTTCAGAGCGTTTTGATAGTAATTCGGGGCTGAAACAGGGTTGAAAAATGTCCCCGATAATGTTTTTCTCTCTTAGTGAATTATGTTTCAAACATGGTAATTAAGCATGGAAAACATGGTATCCAGGTTAGGCCTGGCAACATCATTTACTTGTTGCTGTACGCTGATGACATTGCACGTATATCGGACACTGTTGTAGGTTTGCAGAACCAATCAAGCTACATGAAAAAAGCTTCTGATGCCGTTGGGATTCTTATAAATAAAGAGAAGACAAAAGTAATGATGTTTAGGAACGGTGATTATCTGAACATGAAAAGTGGTTCTTGGGCTTTGACATGCTGGAAGTGGTTCCCGAGTATAGATATCTGGGATCCTTGTTTACCACCAAGTTATCATGTATCCTGCTTCAAATGATCGTGTACAAAGGGCGAAAGTCAATACAACCCAGCTTACCAGGTGTATTAGAAAACTTCAATGCTTGTCACCAGATGCTTTCTTTAAAATTTTTGACGCCCAAGTGCTCAGTGTACTGTTGTACTTTTAGAAGTTTGTGGACTGCATCATTGTTTTTTGTTATTGAATCTGTACATCTGGAAGCATTGAAAAGATTCCTTAATTTGCCCATTAAAGTGTCAAATGTAATTGCATATGGAGAAACTGGCAGACATCCTCTTTTCGTGAATGATATAATTCGTTCTGTGAGATACTGGATCAGAGTACTTCGTATGGAAACTTCCCGTTACCCACACATGATTTATAGAATGCAGCTGAATTCGCATCCACAGAATTGGGCATACCAGATTAAGGAGATTTTATATAAATATGGTTTTGAGCTCGTATGGGCTTCCCAGACAGTACGCAATGAAAGAGAACTTATAAGAGAATTGAAGAACCGCATTGTCTTGGTGCACCATAGTTCAGTTCAGTTCAGTTCAGACTCTTAACCCTGAGATGGGTTGTTGAGGCACCACTCCCCAATGTACAGTCTGAAGCATTCTGTCAGGCATCCACTCCCCCATCGTGGGCGCCTCCCCCACAGACAAGAGATAAACCGCCTCCTGCAACTGACGACTACGGCTGCCTGACCTCTACGACCCACAATGCCACGTCCAACACCCCCTCACAGCTTGAAGAGGAGGTTCTCCCTTCCGACCCCATCACCTCATCCCTCTCTCCACTTCCCCCTCAGCCCGAATCCCATGATTACAAGCAAGTCAGCCATGCAAGAACGGATCACAACTCAATACTACCGACTGGAGGCTCTTCGCATTTCAATGAGGGGCTTCTACCAATTAGTCCCCAGAACGTCCTGCCTCCAATTGCGTTCAGTGATGGGGACACTGGCATCATCCCCACTACCTCCGACACAAAAAGTGCCAGTTATCAGATGCCCTCTGCCCTCCAAAGTGACTTGACTGTGTGTGACTCGGCAAATGGGGACACTGGCAACACCCTCTCAACCTCAGACACAGACAACGCCAGGTGTGAAGTGCTGTCTGTACTCCCAAGTGACGTGAATGTGCTTGACTCAGCAAATGCCCTGCAACTTCTGCATGCTGACTTATTGGACACAAAAACGCAGCTCACAAACAGAATAAAAACCCACAGCACTGATGTTGTCATGTCCATGCACGACATACTCACACGCCTGGAAAAAATACAAGACATCACATCACTCCAAACCACTGTGCGATGTCTTGCAGACAAACAAAAATCCTCCAGATAAACACAGGGATGTCTCTGCAAATGCCAACAAACATCCTCTCAGCCACTGCCTGACTCAAACACAAAAATGAACACAGGAAACAACTCAGCAATGCAACGAACAGACACTGCCTCAAATGACTATACACCAGCAAACAAATCCACCACAGCACCTCCCTCTACACTGCTACACAACAGGTTCTCTCACGAGGATGAGGTTTCATCTCCCCTCCACAATCCAGCAGCAAACCTCACCACTTCCAGCAACAAATTCACAGCTGAACCTTATGGATGGTCTCGGCCAAACTCTGGAGGAACGCTCATCCCCAACAATGCAGAACACCTGATTCTGGGATGCTCTCTCCTTCGCTCACTGAGACGAAGGAAGTTGTGTCCCCGAGGTTCTGTACACATTAGGTCCATGCAGAACTACAAAGTAGCTGACCTCACCAAAACCCTCAAAACCACCACCACCACGCACCTGACTACAAAATCAGTTTCATTTCTTGTTAGCGGAAACGAAACTCACAAAGCAACCCAGATTCAACAGGAATATGACACACTCATCTCAGTGGCATCAAACATCTTTCCCGAAGCGAAAATCCGCTTCATTGCCCTGCCATTTCACAAGCGTTCTGCTGACCACTTTAACAGATGCAACGCAGCCATGGAGCACGTGGCAAAGAAAAGTCAAAATGTGCACTATGTCACCATTTGCTCCAGCAACAACACAAGCTACACAACTGATGGCAAACTACTTACTACTGACAGCAATATCAGGCTTGCCAAAGTCATCAAAACATTTTTACAACTCTCCTCTCCAACAACGAAGCCACCACAACCTGAAGCACGAGAACATACTACTCAAAAACTCTCAGCTCTCCTGCCAACACCATCCTTCCCACCAGTTCAAACGCACACAACACAACAGCGCAGACGGACTCTTCTTCCAACACCGAAATCGCACCCACCAACAGAAAACCCTTCACTCCATGCACTTCCTCTCAATACAACATTCATGACAAACCAGAATCCAGTAAACCACAGACACGTACACACCACTCCTCAAGATAGAGCAAATGTCCTTCCCACAAGGGAAGTTTCACACGGAAATTCACTGTCCCTCAGATCTGCACACCCTCCTCCCCCCAGATATGCACATCCGCCTCCCCCCAGATCTGCACACCAGCCTCCCCCCAGATCTGCACACCTGCCTCCTCCCAGATCTGCACACCAGCCTACTCCCAGAACTGCACACCACCCTCCCCCCAGATCTGCACACCAGCCCATCCCCAGATCTGCACATCAGCCTTCCCCCAGATCTGCACATCAGCCTCTTCCCAGATCTGCACATCAGCCTCCCCCCAGATCTCTGCATCTGCACCAGACTCAAGAAAATAGAACCTTCACAGACCACCATGCTTCTCCTCAAACCTTCACTAAGGCTCACCATGGTAACATTCCTTATCCAATGTTCCCACCTGAAATGGCACCTTTTGGAAACCATTTTTTCCTTTCACCCTATGAATATGCATTACGACATTTTTCATACTTCAGATCACTTCCACCCTTGATTACGACATTTTTCATACTTCAGATCACTTCCACCCTTGCCTCATATAAACTGGAGGCATCCCAACACTCATCCAGCATATATGATGTCTTAATGTAAAATTCTCGTCCACACGTCCCCAAACCGAGAGGTTTCTTCCGTCTCCTTGACTGACCAGCTCCATTGTCTTTATACGACTTGCAGTTTGATAAAATCTTGAATGGTCATTGTAAATGATCCTTGTATACCCTTTTATAGGATCATTTATACAGAATTGTTGATATCGGGTTTGATATTAGCAAATCGTTATTGTCTTATATACATATATTAACATTGCATTATTATTATTAATACTGTTTGTATTTGTATTCATTACTGTGTATATTTGCCCTTTTGTATTTGTATATCGACTATCTGTTTATACCTATATATTTACTCGCATTCATTGACGTGATTATTTTCTTTACGTTTCTTGTATTTTCCTGCCTTTCATAATGCAGTCTGGTATATCACTAGGCCACCTAAACGTGTATCATCTTCCGAACAAAGTCACAGACATTTGTGCTCTCTTACACCAGTATGATTGCTATGTTTTTGGTCTATCAGAAACAAGACTCAAACTCTACATCCCTGACACAGCAGTAGAAATTAATGGATATAACATCATCCGAAAAGACGCTAAAAGCGAAGGCCAAACTGGTATAGCAGTATACATTCACCATTCCATTCATGGGAATATTTCTCGCCGTACGGATCTTGAATCTTCACAGATAGAGTGTTTATGGCTAGAAATGAAGCCTCCAAAAGAATCTTCAATCCTTATCGGCTATCTCTACAGAAACCCTGCTTCCACCTCCACATGGTGTGAAGATTTCAAAGCAATGATGGACACAGTAACCCAATCCAACAAAAAAATTATCCTAATGGGAGATTTCAACATCGATTTGTTCAAACCCCAGCATACATGGAAATCTACCATCTCGTTATTCGGACTCAAACAAGTGGTTGACATAGCCACAAGAGTGACCCATGACTCATCCACTCTCATAGACCATATATACACAAACACTGAAAACCTCTTGACAAGTATACAGGTACCTAAATTAGGAATAAGTGATCACTTTCCCACACTGTGCTCCCTCTCCTCTAAAGTCAAAAGAAGTCCAAAGAGAACGCACACTACTATCCACTATCGATCCTTTAAACATTTTGATGCTGATTCATTCCTTGACAATTTAAAAGAAATGCCATTTCATGATGTCCTCAACTATTCTGACCCAGACATGGCCCTTCATTTCTGGTATGACCTATTTCTCCAAACTGTAGAAAGACACGCTCCTATGAAACGGAAGAGAGTCAAGCATTTAAAACTCCCACCTTGGCTTACCAACGAAATCATGCAGGCTATGAAAACGAGAGATAGACTTTAAAAAAACCAATGATATCCCGGCTTACAAGAAGCAAAGAAACCGTGTCAAGACTCTGGTTCGAAAGGAATGCATTTAAAACTATTTTCAAAGGCTAATTGAAAACGGCAATGACACATCAATGTTATGGCGCGGAATTAATACCTTCATACGAACTTCCAAAACAGTCTGCAACATACCTCCAACTATTAATGCTGAACAATTCAACGAACACTTCACGACAATAGCTGATAAAATCCATGCAAAATCGACTAAACACACTCCCGGTCTATCAAGGGATATTGTTCAACGTATTGAGGATTTCTGTAATGAAAGACTTCCTCATGATGCTGCATTCCATATTCCTACTGTCACCTCACATGAGGTGATGCAATACATCTTTCAACTTTCAAGCAAACGATCCACGGACCTTGATGGCATCAGTTCTCATTTACTAAAAATTTCGCTCCCCGCCATACTGCCTTCATTGACACACATTTATAACTTGTGTATAAGAAACAGTATCTTCCCGTCTCGTCTTCAGCAGGCCAAGGTCATTCCATTGCCTAAATCTAAGACTGCTTCAGTACCCGATGATTACCGTCCCATCTCAATTTTGCCTCTTATCTCCAAACCACTAGAAAGACACGTTCACAAACATCTTTTCTCGTATCTTGACCAATTTGACTTATTATATCAATTGCAATCCGGCTTTCGCTCCCATCACTCCTGCCAAACTGCTTTATCCTTCCTGGTGAATGACTGGCTATCAGCCATAAACAACCGCGAACTGTCTGGTACCATTTTCTTGGACCTGAAAAAGGCATTTGACCTAGTTGACTACGAAATTCTCCTTGATAAACTCTCGATGTACTTGAAAAATCCAACATCAGTCTCCTTCTTCCGATCATACTTGACGCATAGAAGCCAATGTGTTTATGTCAACGGGTCGTATTCCTCGAGACGATTCGTAAAGTCAGGGGTTCCACAAGGCTCAATTTTAGGTCCATTGCTCTTCAGCTTGTATATCAATGATCTACCATTGAGTATATCAAATGAAAGTATCAAATGCACTATGTTTGCAGATGACACCATTATCAGCGTAAGCGACAGAAGCATAAATTCCATCCAATGCACCCTGAACGTTACCCTTGATGATTTACAAAAATGGTGTTCATCAAATAGAATGGTCATAAACTCCTCAAAAACCAAGTGCATGATCCTAACAGGTGTTATGATATGGAATACACTCCCATTGCACCTAAGGAACAATACTTCCATAACGTCTTTTAAAGCATCCATACGTGATTATCTATGCAGATGATATCACTGCTGTCGCCTGTACATATGACACGTATTGCTTGATCTTCAAGACTCACTGAGCTGACAGTTGCCAAAGGCATCTACTAAAATATTTGTCATTGTTGATCATATTCTTCATATACCTTACCAACTGTTGTACATGGATTAGTTACTGTGTATTTTCTGTCTTAATTATCAGTGTTTTCATTTCTTTATGAGCAAGGACAATTTGTAAGAAAGGCAGAAATGCCTAAAATTTCCTCCTTGATAAATAAAGAATCAATCAATCAATCAATCAATCAATCAATCTCTCTCTCTCTCCTCTCTCTCTCTCTATCTCTCTCCTCTCTCTCTCTCTCTCTCTCTCTCTCTCTCTCACTCTCTCTCTCATTATAATTACATCCGTTTACTACGTACATATAGTGGACTCTACCATTGCTATTTCGCCAAACTGATTTACTATGCTGTCTTGCGAGTTTGGGCATGTGCATGGGATGAAATCTTCATGCTGGAATGGTTCGTCAGCAGCATGCAAGTTCCAGGTTTTTGTTCTTGAATTTAAGTCTCCACATATTTGTATAGCGGAGTTTGGATTTGATTCTTGTGAGTCTAGAATCGTATCTTCTAGCATATTTTATAAGTGACATTGTTGTCGTTCTTATCTCTATACTAAGGAAACATCCGCTTGATGAACGTACAGACACACAAGTATAACATTATTCAAGGGACTGCTATTGGTTTTAAGAGCAGTCATATCATCGTGTCTACAAGGGTACATCAAAACAAAACCCGTACTATGTTCTTGTACCACGCTCTTAACCGACCTCAAAGACGTCAAGACGGACAGTAAAAGATACAAACAAACAAGCAATGTTTAGCCACATGCTAGAAAAAGCAGATAATTATTTACTCTGGGGTTTAGCTGTTAATGGATTCTTAGTTGTCGTTGTATAGAATAAACAAAACAATTGATCTTACGGTATTACGTGCACCATTTATTATTCAAGTTGTAAATGATTTGGAAACGATTGCAGAGTTGTCTTCGTTATGTGCACGACAAAATTGTTGTCCACAGATTGAAATGTTTTTCAATGTTTTGCAGCTTAAGTACTTTCAATAACTGATGTGCATATAAAATGTTGTGACGGGCCCTCGGCCTAACAATAACGTTTCAAAGTTTTAAAAACCCACAAAAACCTCTCTCTCTCTCTCTCTCTCTCTTTCTTTCTCTTTCTCTCTTTCTCTTTCTCTTTCTCTTCTCTCTCTCTCTCTCTCTCTCTCTCTCTCTCTCTCTCTCTCTCTCTCTCTCTCTCTCTCTCTCTCTCTCTCCCTCCGCCCCCCAACCCCCACCCCACCCCACCCCCAGTCATATTCTGAAGCGGTGAGACAACTTAATAGGGCAAGGAACACATCATGTGCACCTGCTTGGTGTGATATCATGGAAAGCCTGCTCAACAGGCAGAGATGTGACTTACTGTCTTGACTGCTTTGTGAGGACAGAATAAGCGAGACACACGTCTGTGGCGTAGATAGTGCGATGTTGTGCTAGTCTGCCTCACCCACGTAGGCCGACGTCTAAGAGATAGTTACTTGTGAGTTTTGTTTCCTAATCATTCGAGACTTACTAATTATTATGTTGTGGTGCCCTGTTCTACGTCCATATACATTATCGTTGAATCCGTTACCAGTGGTGAATATTTTACGAAATTAGTTACGTTGATGATGCGCTATTCTAGTTTCGGTGAGACATTTTGTGGACTAACATGCATGTTTGTGATCACTATCGTCTGAGACATACAAAGAACTACTCAAACAATGCTGATGGGATTCCGATCTGCAAAATAATACAATAAAACCTTGATACTTTTGATACACCTATTGTAAGTTCCAGCTGCAACTTCTCAACATTTCCTTGGTTTGTTATGAGGGATTTCCACTTACTGGAATGTTTTTGACAGCTTTTTAACCGTCAGTGGTATGTGATTACGTGAAAACGCATTTTTCAGGATACAATCACATGCAATGCATAGTTCATGACCAGTAAAGTAACTGCTGACTATATTTTATACTGTTTAATGAATTTCCAGTATTACTTTTTTGGTGTTATTGTTGTTATTGTTGTTGTTATTGTTGTTCTTGTTGCGACTGAATTCAATTGTAACTAACCTTGTCTATGGACCTGAGGCCTCGACAACAATGTTTCAAAGTTCAAAGTTCAAACTTCTCTCTCACGCTTATAATTATACCCTTTGCAATGACGTGTAGAATCCTCCTTAACACGCTAGAATTGCCTAGGCTATCTGTGAGAGACGTGGAATGACGTCACGTGACACTTGACAGCGACTCCGCGCTGATTACGTCACGAGACTAAGCAACTCGCTCCATACGTGTGGAATCCGCATAATAACGGGCAATGCATACAATGCTCTGGCATGGTCCAGCATTTTACAACACGCATGTGCAGGTGGTGCTGCGTGAGAAAGCCTCTCGTATTTCATTTGGACGATTTTAATCATTTGAATCGAATTGAAGATTGCGAACTGAACTGCCCATAATCTAGTCCAGCGGGGATGTGATAGTCGTCCTTCATGTTCACAGAAGACAATTGACGGGTTTTGCGACTCATTGAGTGCATGGACGTAGTGTCACGTGTAAAAACAACAGCCTCTCATCATTAAAAAACCTCTTACTTGCTTTTCTATTGGCGGATATTAATAACTGCAGTAACGATTGGGCGGCCTTCAGGCGGAGTTTTCCTACTGATTTGATAATGGTATCTTTCATCTCGAGGAAGACTTACACGTGCATTTATGTTGGGCGATATTAAAGCTGCGGTGGCGTACACGCGCCTGGAGACTGTTTCTTCATTCCTATTGGACAATAGTTCCTCCAATCGGGAGAAAGCATCTAACTCGCATTTCTGTTGGACGATATTAATAAATGTGACGGCGTCGTATGGATGGATAGTGTTTTACGGCCTATCAGCCTTGTAGGCTATGTAAGGCCATTAAGCACGAAAATCAGAACAGTTTAGAGTAAACATAATCCAGTCATGGTGTGCCTAGTTATTCGCCTCTTACGAATCGCGTAGGGAGACGCGGTGGGTCAATTCTTACCCCGAACCGACAGGGGTACGATGGCGTCGTCTTAGTGCCAATAGGGCGTTACCAAAGACTGCATATTATTGTTAGGGGGGTGGAGGTGTCTTTGGTGTTACTTCATTCTGACTGGTTTCTGCATAGTCTCGAATCGTTATATCATCTGTAAGAGTTAAAGCCTTTTCTGCTGTAAAATGATCAAACTGAATTA
>JAWQFJ010002330.1:20000-32537 GCA_034096865.1 Theodoxus fluviatilis
TTCTGATACTATTTTTTCGTAACTTTTTACATAAATCATTCAGATGTCAAAACTTGTTTCCATGTCAACACAAACAATTTTTTTAATCGAATAAACTCTTGTTTATTGCCTCAACAAGAGTAAGTTAAGAGTTATGTGCGAAATAGTCTTAGAACTACTTTAACGGCGTATGTCAGGGAGCAGATCGGCTATCCCACAAGCCTCTCGTGTGACCTCCATTTGCATATTTCGGAACTGGTATTTTGTCGTTCATTCATTTGCTCTTGTTTCCATTCTCGCCTCATTTGCGTCGTTCATGGTTCGAGTCAGGTTTGCTTTTGTTTTGATTTGCGTGATTTGAGTAAAAGTTAAATGCTCGAAATAGCCCTAGTTTGCGGTTAAGGGCTAAGACTATGTTTTGAATGAGTGCCGTCATATTCGTTACAGTGAAATGATTGTTTCCAGTTCAGTGGGATGTAACGGGTTTGGGTTGAGATTGTGTGCTTTGTGTTATGCTATGTTTGCTAATTCTGGCCGTTTAGGCTGGTGTGGGTGTGTGGATTGTATGTTTCATGACAGTCATCGTCCGAGGTCGTCGCTGCTCCTCATCGCTGTCGTCATTGTCCAAGGTCGTCGCTGCTCCTCACCGCTGTCGTCATCGTCCCAGGTCCTCGTTGCCGCTCATCGCCCTGAGGTCACCTGGTCCAGGGGAGAGGTCAATTTTCAGCACTACCTTGTTTCGTCGTTCCCGTTCTGCGGCCTGTCGCAGAAGGCCGCCATGTGACAGTGGTGGACAACTGGAGCTGTTGGGGTAGTGTGAGAGTGACAGTGGTGGACAGTTGTAGCTGTTGGGCCAGCGTGAGAGTGACAGTGGTGGAGAGTTGTAGCTGTTGGGCTGGCGTGAGAGTGACAGTGGTGAACAGCTGTAGTTGTTGTGCTTGTGTGTCTCTGACAGTTGTGGACAACCATATTGTGGCGCTTGTGTGTTTTGACAGTTGTGGACAACCGGGGTTTCGTTATACTTGAGTGGGTGGAGTGGTGTTGGGTTGAGGCCGCACCCTGAGAGCCGCGGGCCACCATTAAGCTTTTTTGGGGGTTGGGATGGAATGGCAGTTTCACCTATGTGTTTGGGTTTGAGGTGTGTGATGTAGTATTGATTCATCTTTCATCAGGTGTTTGCATAAATTGGTGGGGTCATCAATCTTCTATCGACATTATCATCATCCACTTTCACCTCCACTTACTTCATTCTGCAGAGTGAATAAATCTTTGTTTGTCTAAAAGTAATCTCTGAGTTCCTGACTCCCTCTGCATGAGAGGTTAAGGTCCCACCTAACAGGTGTGGGCGCGACAGAGAGAGAGAGAGAGAGAGAGAGAGAGAGAGAGAGTGGGCGAGAGAGAGAGAGAGAGAGAGAGAGAGAGAGAGAGAGAGATAGGAATCCAAGAAGATACATGTGCAAAAAGTCCTCCATCAGGAGTGATCAGTTCTCTAAAGGATTGTGCCCTTAGAGTGAGGTGTACACCACAGAGGACAAACGTAAGATTCAGCGTTCTAGAAGGTGGCGCACGGCAGATACAAAAGACACGTGTAAGATCGGGGATAACAGCGATTGTATGCCGTGAGAAATCAGTCTAAAAGTTTTTTTCAAAAACGATCACTGGATGTTTTGGACTTCGACTTCAACAAGCTAGAAGAATACCCGTGCAGAAAGGACTTTGCAAAGGAGACAAGTCGCAACACAAACTCAAATGACCCTGTATCGCAGAAGACGGTCGGAACATCAGCCTACTTTGTCAAATTTTTTCTTGTTTCCTTTTTGTCGTCGGAACTCTTAAAAGTACGTGACTATTCTCGCAGTGAAATCTACATCACTTTTAAGAACGAAATTTGTTTGATAGTGTAGATCATTCATTCAGAATTTGACATAACATGTATTGTTTGTTTTTTGTGAGCAACAATCCGTGAAAAATCTAATCTATCTTTCTTGTCGACTTGTTTTCAGACAATTCTAATGTTGCAGATACACTAGGACTTACAAAAACACAGATTGGTAAACTAAGAAAAAGCAAAAAAGCTGTGACTTTAAAGCTGTCCAAAACTCAAGTGCAAAAACAGGGTGGGTTTCTGGGTGCTCTTGCCTCACTCATTGCTAGGGTTGGTCCCACTATTCTTAAAAGTGTCTTACCCTCATTGGGATTAGCTGCAGCCTCAGGAGCAATTCATGGGGCCACAAGCAAGGCAGTGGCTGGCCGGGGAGGTAGACGAGGAAAAGGGCTTCTCCTGGGGCCAAATTCACCCTTTAACAGCATCCCCATACTTGGAGCACTTCTGTAAATATACTCATTCTATTCATATAGAATATAATATAAGATTATATAAATGTATTCAGAATATTCAATCAGTCTTACAACAAATCAAAAAAAAAGATAGCTGAGGCTTTGAATAAAAAAACTGGTATAAAGCTTAGACTTGGCCCTAGTCAACTCACTGGTACAGACAAGTTAATGCTAACAAACAGACAGATTGCAAAAATAAGTAAGCACAGGAAACTGAATAAAGGTCTTGTCCTAACTATGTCTAAAGCTCAAATGAGCAAGATGGGAGGTTTCTGGCCTATGCTTCTTGCCAGTCTTGCAGGATCTATTCTACCAAGTCTTTTGGGTAAAGGATTTTTATAAAGGCAGCAAAGGGGTTGGTCCTGCCAGGAACTCGAGCAGCCAGAAGCCTGGTTCTCCCTGGAACCCATTAATTAATTATGACATTGATCGTATGTTAAAGTCAGTAACAAACTACACAGGAACCTTTTGCAAAGACATGTTACCAGCTATGCATGCTTAAAATGAATGCATGGTCATTAATCTGCAAAACTACTTTGCTGGGCCTGGAACACACTGGGTTGCAATGTACACTGATTCTAACAAGTATGAATATTTTGACCCATTTGGTGTTCCTCCACCTGATGTGGTTGTAAAATACATTAGAAAAAGCAAAAAGGAAATTGTGTATAATGCAGCTCAAATTCAGAACCTGGATTCTGTCATGTGTGGTTATTACTGTGTGTTTTACATCAAAAACAGGGCAATGGGAAAAACACCTATGGAAATCTTACTCCAATTTACCCTCAGGCCTAGCATGGTAAATAGAAGTATAATCAATGATTATGCAAAAAGTTTGTGAAGTATATATAAATATGAAATCATACTGTCTGAAGTGTAAAGCAGTTACAGATTCTAAAAATGTCACTTTAGGATCAACCAAAAATGGTAAGAAAATAGCTAGATCACTGTGTTCTGTCTGTGATTCTAGAAAAACAAAATTCTTGCCTCAAAAGGAAGGAGGCGCAATAGACATTCACAAAGCCATGTTACCTCTGCTACCAAAGAAAGGATTAACTTTACCTGGATACAACTACTGTGGGCCTGGCAATCCATTAGACAATGGTCCACCAGTAAATGAACTGGATGAAATCTGTAAAGAGCACGACTTTGCATACACTTATGGAAACAAAAAAGAGGCTGATCAAAAAATGCTACAGCAGTTATCAAAACACACTGGTAAGACTTTGGGTGAGAAAGCTGCCAAGGCATTAGTAGTCAGACCACTGATTAGTTTGAAACATAAGATTGGTCTGGGAAATGGAAAACGGCGTTGGGAAAATGGACGGATCAATTAGCAGGGGAACTGCATAAACCATCCAGAAGAAAGTTTTCTCAATGCCGAGTTATTTCAAGTGGTATTGACAATATTTGGAGTGCAGATCTTGTTGACACGCAAGCCTTCAGCAAGCAAAATGAACAATACAAGTACATTTTAAATGTCATTGATGTATTCAGCAAATTTGCATCGAGTGTAGTGATCAAGCATAAGACAGGGACTGAAATGGTTCAAGCTTTTAGAACCATTTTGAAAGGGGGGAGAAAGCCTGGCTTCCTCTGGGTTTATCAAGGGGTTGAATTTTTAAACAGAACATTCCGAAACTTTCTCAAAGAAAACCAGATTGAAATGTTTCAACATACAATGAGGGTAGAGCAGTTATTGTGGAGAGGTTTAATCGAACATTAAAAACACAAATGGAGAAATACTTTACAGCAAACAACACACATAAATATATTGATATATTGCCTGAAATAATTAAAAATTACAATGGCACATTTCATAGATCTTTGGGAATGACTCCTGCACAAGCATCTGATCAGAAATATGAACAGGATGTTTATCTTGCCTTGTTTCAGAATGAGCAGGTGATCGAGTCTAAAGCAAAATTCCGAGTAGGCAATTTTGTTAGAATTTCCATACGAAAAAAAGTATTTGAGAAAGGTTATACATTTAACTGGACAGAAGAGCTGTTTAGAATCAAATCAATTAAAAAAACAAGCCCTGTTGCATATAAGCTGGAAGGTTTTCAAGGAGAAGCAATTCAAGGAAGTTTTTACAGTGAAGAACTTCAGAGATCATCACAAACTGTGTTTAGAATTGAAAGGATAATCGCACGTAATTATAAAAAGCGGCTAGCATTTGTGAAATGGAAAGGTTATGGTTCACAATTTAACACATGGGTGTCTTTTAAGGAATTAAAAGACTTAACAGAACAACATCAGTGAGACAGAAACAAAAACACGTACCTTCCAGAGCCAGCGGTTGTGGAGGCTGAAGGCTCCCAGTAAAATGGGTGACCTTTTGCGTGGCGAGGTATTACGTTATCAATTATTCAGCTCTGGTGGCCAGGCAATCACAAAAATCAATATTACTCTGCCTTTGTGGCGTTGGATCAATAAAACCAATCAACACCAGGTCTTTGAAGTCTGGAGGTGCATCCCCAGTGGGTCAAGCAAGCCTAGTGCATTATTGATTTGTTGCCATGGTCACTAAAAGCTTTTTCATGTTGTGTTGCAGGCGGATCATAACTCTATCACTTCAAGCTGGTGCAATCTACCTGAATGAAAGCACTCCCCAGGAAATGCCGGAGCCTGAGAGAGAGTGCGTGCTTGTGTGCGCCTCTCCTCCCCCCCCCCCCCCCCCCCCCCCTCCCCCACCCCCCACCCCCAAGCCTGTTGGCTCTCACCCATATCGATTTTCCATCCTCCTAACTGTGCAAGTGACTGCAGCACACAATCAGTTGCACAGTTAAAAGAGCGCTCGGGTCTCGCTGAAGCACATCTGGCTGGAATATTGATTTTTTCTGCTTGCAGGGTTGAAGCTTGCATTGCTGCCTGTCACATGCTTCAACCACAGCTCTCAGGCTGCTCCTGACTCTCTCGCTCCCCCCTCCTCAGATGGAAAAAGTAAACAGTTGGCCAATTAAATTAAAAAAGTTAACGGTTGGCCAATTAGAGGTGAGCTGGCAGCCCCAACTCTATAACTACTGACACCTCTCTTGCAATGTTGTAGTGGTTTGAAAAGGGGGAGACAAAACTCTCACTTTCATTCAAAAAAGCAAAACCTTAGAATCCCTGTATGTGCTTCCTCTGGAGAGAAGCTTTGTTGTGTGGGTGGGGTTTCAAGCTGCAGACAAGGCATCATTTTGTTTTGAGAGAGACAGAGTGCAAGGCAGAGTGCTGGAAACAGCTTGCTCTCACTCTCTCACTTGGCTAAAATGGTGAACACTCACTGCATTTTAAATTTTAAAAAGTTAACAGTTGGTCAATTAGAAGTGAGCCAGAACCGCTAAATGTATAACTACTGACATAGAAATAGAAAGAGAGAGAGAGAGAGAGAGAGAGAGAGAGAGAGAGAGAGAGAGAGAGAGAGAGAGAGAGAGAGAGAGAGAGAGAGAGACACACACAGAGAAAGCAAGATGGAGAAATAGACAGAGAAAAATTAGGACAGAGAGAGAGAGAGAGAGAGAGAGAGAGAGAGAGAGAAAGAGAGAGAGACAGACAGACAGAGAGACAGTGGGAGAGGTAGACACAGAGAGAGACAGACAACAAGAGAGACAGACCTAGAGAGAGAGAGAGAGAGAGAGACAGACAGGCAGACATACAGACAGACAGAACAGAGAGAGAGAGAGAGAGAGAGAGAGAGAGAGAGAGAGAACAAAGAGAGAGAGAGAGGGAGAGAAACAGAGAACAAAGAGAGAGAACAAAGAGAGAGAGAGAGAGAGAGAGAGAGCGAGAGAGAGAGTGACACACAGATGGATATATAGATAGATATATTGATAGAGAAAGAGACAGACAGACAGACAGACAGACGGATGGACGGACGGACGGATGGATGGATAGACGGACGGACGGACGGATGGACGGACGGACAGACAGACAGACAGACAGAAAGAGAGAGAGAAATATAGATAAAAATATATAGAGAAATAGAAACAGAGAGAGAAATATAGAGAGAAATAGAGATAAATAGAGAGAGACAGACATACAGAGAGAGAGAGAGAGAAACAAACAAAGAGAGAGTGAGACAGAGGCTGAGAGAGACAGAAATAGAGACAGAAAGAGAGAGAGAGAGAGAGAGAGAGAGAGAGACAGAGACAGAGACAGAGACAGAGACAGAGACAGAGACAGAGACAGAGAAAAAGAGACATGGAAAGACAAAAACAGAGAGAGACAAAGACAGATATAATGATACAGGGACAGAGAGAAACTGATATAGAGCCGGAGAGAGACAGAGACAGATAAAGACAGAGACAGAGAAAGACAGAGAGAGACAAAGACAGAGAGAGACAGAAACAGAGAGAGATTGATTACGTTAATTAGGCCGACGACCATTTGTACATAAGAGTTAACGTTTACTCATGGAAAATGTTACAGATGTACAAAGACAGCAATCAATATGATCTAATGTCTACATCACTTTACAAATGTACGTATTCTACATCGTTATAACCCCTAGAGTGCATGGCAGTTAAATTATCGCATATTTACATTTGGACATTTAGAATTGTCTACATCTTCTTACAAGTATATAGTCTATCATGGTACAAAGTCCCCAGAATGTATAACATTAAAAGTTATCGTATTATTACATTTACAAGTGCCTTCATTGTAGATCATTAAGATAATACAATCGTTCGTGGAATCACTAATCCTATACTTGATTACTTGGATAATTTTCCAACTTTTCACTGCCTAGGTTAAAAGCATAAATTATGTACATCGCAATGTCTCGTGTTTTCGTGACATCACGTCCATCAAGCAGATAATTTACCTCGGCGTACCTGGCCTTTTGAATATGTTTTAAAATATATCTGCCCCTCAGATCATTGTAAACACCACAGAGGATTAGAAAATGACTTTCGTCTTCATAGCTTGTACAGAAAGGACACTCTTTTCCTGAGTTTTGCTCATTTCTATGACTGGCTTTGAGGTTATTGTTCCCTAAACGGAGGCGAACAAATGCATCCCTAAATTTCTTAATGTTAACACTATTTAGATAGCTTTCACACGCTTTCTTACGTTTGCAGGATCTGTACAACATAAAATGATCGCCTCCAGTAAGTTTTATTTTCCATTCTTGTAAGTAACAGTCTCGCAGTCTCTGTCTGAGCGCCCGAACAAAAGTTTTTTTCATTGCTGGTACCTCCATTTGTCTATACATATGAAATTCCAAGCTAGGGTAGACAGTGTTGAATGGATCTTGCCCAGATAACCTACGCAGATGAACATACATTATCTTTCAAAAGCACTTTATAGGCTTCTTTAAACAGTTTATCCACTGCCATCGTACATAGCTGTAGCCAGTATTTCACTACCCTTATTGTTGTATTTATATAAAGAGGATATCTACTGCGTTATCCATAGCACAGAGTGTTTGAACTTTTAGCACTAATATTTAAAATCCTCTTGCAAGCGAACAGGTGTGGCTTTTCAATACATTCTCTCCTTTCCAATCCCCATAACTCATATACATAAAGCAAGAATGGCTGTGTCTGGGCATCGGAAAATCGAAACAAACGTTGGTACTCATAGTATGCAGATTCCACATCATTCTAAGTAACTGCACGGTTTTCAATTTCGCTTTTACAGTCAGGCTGTCAAGGGCGGAAGACAGAGACATCCTGGTAGTGAATACAAGCCCCAGATACTTATACCGATTCACTACTTCCAAAGCCGCATCTCCCAAATAAAACCTCTATCCACGGCCCAGAAATATCCCCTTTCGAAAGACCATAACTGTAGTTTATTAGTATTAATGGAAAGACCATGTTCTTCGGAAGCATGGCAGAGATTGCCTATCTGGCATTGTAAACCAACAGGAGTACTAGCAAGCAAAACAATGTCATCTGCGAAGATACGGGAAAAGACCTCTGCAGTACCAGGCAACAATTGTACATCATGACGCCCATGCCTACAGACGTACCTTGCAATATAATCAATAAATAGGGAAAAAAACGTTTGGGGACTCTACTGACCCCTGCATTACGCCGACCAAGCAGTCGAAGAACTCTGTAGTGGTACCATTCGACCTTACACACGCTTGTATCTTTGAGTAAACTGCCCGAAGCATTCTCAGGAAATTAGGGGGTCTTCTGTTTTGGGCTTGCTTTATTATGGGATAGAAAGTTGCTGAATTCTTTAGGTTTTTAATGTGAGGCTGGCGCGTAGTGTTCAAATAGTCTTCTTTCTTGTCACGGATAAGGTTTTTGTAGCTATTTCCTAGTTTGACAGGTTGCTCCCTGTCTAGTCTTAATCCGGTCTTCTTGGCCTGTGAAAGCGCGTGTAGCGTCTTACGTTTCGCCTGTCGACACTCCAAGTCAAACCACTTGCAGTGAGCCCTCTCCTTCTGTGCACCTTGTTTGAATCTGCGCTTCGTACATTGAGCATTGGATAGGAGCGCATGAAAAAAACAGTGAAAGGGCATCTCAACATCAGTGTTTAAAATATGTGAAGCTTGGTCGAGGCAAGCACTGAATTCAGGACTATTTAGGTTTTGCATAACCTCCTGTGCTTTGTTGTCCTCAAATATAAACTTGTTTATTTTTTCACCGGAAAAAGAAGATCTGACATGAGGGTTAGTATTACACCAACACTTAGTTCTAGTGGCAGATGGATAGATAGGACATTGTCTCCCACTTTAAAATTTACCTTCAGGGTCGGGCATTTAGTATACACTAATCCATAATCTGTCGCCATGTTTGGTGATGAACGTCATGCTGCCCATTTTGTCGTCGTTTGTGTTTCCATTAAAAATATAAAGGTGATATACCTTGCACAAATTAATTAAAATTTTACCTAATTAGTTGTGCACTGATCTTGGGAGTTACGCTGGGCAGTGCTTCCAGGACAATGACAGTCATCAGAATCCAACCCCGTGTTTTCTTCCTCATCTTCCTGATCGACATGGAGGTTCCAGATGCCGCTCCTGGCGTTAAAGTCACGATATCAGTATTGTTGCACTAGGATGTTCCTCCTGTAATCTAGACAACTCCTCCTCTAACAGCACCATATTGCATTTGATGCTCTTGTCAGTGTAATAGTGAGAGTCAGTTGGTGGGATATACGCACATATGACTATGAAGTCAGTTGTAAAATAGTTCTGTATTCTTGTTATTAGAAAGCTGTCATGTGCCCATCTAATTTCAGATACTCGATGTCCAAGAGTTCTTTTCACCAACATAATGGCTCCACCAGATCTTCGCCCAAAGTGCGAAAGTTTCACAGCTGGAGCATGGAAAACTAACTAACCTTAAAACCCCCCAGCTAAAATCGTAATTTGGATAGGTCAATGAGAGAGAGACAGAGACACAGATACAGAGAGAGACAGAGACAAAGAGACAAAGAGAGACAGAGATACAGAGACAGACAGAGACAGAGAGAGAGAGAGACAGAGAGAGAGAGAGAGAGAGAGAGAGAAAATGAACTGAACTTAACTTTATTCGAAGGCCGACCGCCCGTTGAACAATACAAAAAATAACATTTAAACTTCTCCACCATTTCAAGATTTCGATCCATTCGGTTTAGATACATACTATTTATAATACATTATTATCAAATTCTCTTTCTCTCATTTTCAAAGCATAGTATATGTACATCCACACATGTAGTGTTACTCTAATGTTTGTTCCTCTTGAGAGTAGGTATAGTCTCTCCTGCCCTTTACATGCTGTGTAATATATATCTCCCTGAGATGGGTGTATTTACCACAGTCGAGTAGAAAATGCTTTTCGTTTTCGATAGTATTGATACAGAATGGAAAATTCAAGTCTCCTATTTCACGATAACAAAAACGTTGGTTAATTTTTAAAGGGTTTATACCTAAACGGAAACGTATGAAAACGTAAAGTATTTTTTCTTGACCAAACATACCTTTGAACAAGGAATACAATGAGAATCTCTCTCTGCTTAGGTTTCTTCCCTCCCAAAATTGCTGGTAACATTCCCGTAATCTTTGCTTTAATTGCATTAAAAATAGTTTCTCATTTCCTACACCTCCATTCATCCACACATATGCAAAGGAGAGAGAGAGAGAGAGAGAGAGAGAGAGAGAGAGAGAGAGAGAGAGAGAGAGAGAGAGAGATTGATTGTTTGATTGATTAAACTTTATTTTTCAAGGGGAATACATGAATTAGGCATAATTGCCTATCTTACATCCAGCCCTTGTTAAAACAAGAAAACAAGCAAGCAAATTGAATCCCATCCCCCACCCCTACCCACCCATCCACCCTCTATCCCACACAATATTCACACAAGAACACAGGTTACAATCAATTTAGAGAGAGAGAGAGAGAGAGAGAGAGAGAGAGAGAGAGAGTGACAGACAGACAGACAGACAGACAGACAGACAGACAGACAGACAGACAGACAGACAGACAGACAGACAGACAGACAGACAGACAGACAGACAGATAGACAGACAGAGAGACAGAGACAGATAGTGACAGAGTCAGAGAGAGCATTAATTTTCAGAAAGGGCAGTTGGAAGAGGGACATATGTGCAGTGTAGAGAGTGGGGATGAAACACAGACATGCATTCTAGAATAACACTTGGGTATTGAAAGACGAGGGTACAGAAAGAAAAGGAGAATACAGAACATTTCTATTGAAAGTATCGTCTTCGTCATCGTCATCAAAGTCGTCATCGTTAACGCTTTTGTTCTCAGCAACGATTTATCACGCAAGCCTGAATTTTTTCTCTTTTTTTTCTCTGCTTTGTTTTGAGACATTCTTATGCAGACTGTACAAGAGATGAAGGGCATCAAAATGGGTGGTGCAGATGTGCACGGCAGGTCACGTTTCTTTATTTTTTGGGGGGAGGGGAGGGGGGGGGGAGCAGACATTGGACCCATTTGTCATCTTGGATGGGCGGATGCTGTGAATGATTTCAATAAAAAGTATTAACCCGTTTGGACGACAAGAAATGTGTCCTTTAAAGCTATTAACTTGTTATTCCAGTCTGCCATAAACCACATTTGCCATGCAGATGCAGTTGGCCTCTTCCAAACCCAGCCTAGCTCATGCACCGCGTTTGCTGCTCTCCATGCTATTGTTGTCAAGTGTTAGACATTTCAGCATCCATGTGGACGTTTTTATTATTTGAGAGGATCACGTGGAGCCATTCTACGTCATTCTAGCCTGAGTGACGTACGTCATACAAAGCTGCTCCCTGAGTGTACATAAGCAGTCGGCAGAGTGTACACGGGCGACAGAGAGAGAGAGCGTGTGCTACGGGTGCTTCTGTAGCGTGCACAAGTTGGAAATACTAAACGAGAATCGTGAGTCTTCCCAGTGAGTGAGTTGCCTGGAATCGAATTCCGTGAGTGAGGCCCAGAGTCTGAAGGTGAGAGCACTGACTTGTCAGTCACTGACTGTGCCTTGAGTTCGGTCTGCTGCATGTGGAGTAATAAGTGGAGTCATAGAGGTGAGTGAAAATTCAGTACCGCCACCAGATTTTCGCGTCAACTTTCTTGGTGCAAAATGAACTAATCACATTACTGTCGAAATTTCACATAAACCGGTCGTAATATATCAGCATACTTTGCCAACTTTTTTTCTTGTTTTGTTTTGTTGTTTGAACATGTTATGGAGGCCCGCTGTAAATACCTCTTTTTTTCGTTTGATGACTTTTGGTGGGTGTAGAAGTCTGTTGTCCTAAAGTTTGCGCTTCTGTGCCGCTCTGTTATGTCTTCTGTGGTGGCTGTACTCCATTTTGCCCTGTCTTTTTCTGGTCTGTTGGCGGGGGTTTGAAGTGTGTTCTAAATTATCTTTTGTATCCTTTTAGTCTTGAAATGCTTGTATTGCACGTTGGAGTTGTGATTGCTGGCGTGCATTTAAGCTCAAGTTTTAATTGTTTGGTCAATGGGGGCGAAGATCACCTTTTTATCATGCAAAAATGTTCTCAAAGCCGTGAGCTCATTTTAAGAGGATATAGATATATATTTCGACTGAGAGAGAGAGAGAGAGAGACAGAGAGAGAGAGAGAGATAGAGAGAACTGAACTGAACTGAACTGGACTTTATTCGAAGGCCGACCGCCCGTTGAACAATACAAAATAACATTCAAACTTCTCTACCATTTCAAGATTTCGATCCATTTGGTTTAGATACATACTATTTATAATAAATTATTATCAATTTCTCTTTCTCTCATTTTCAAAGCATAGTATATGTACATCGACAC
>JAWQFJ010002330.1:37559-42744 GCA_034096865.1 Theodoxus fluviatilis
TGCTAGGTGCTAGGGGCTAGGGGCTAGGTGCTAGGGGCTAGGTGCTAGGTGCTAGGGGCTAGGGGCTAGGTGCTAGGTGCTAGGGGCTAGGTGCTAGGATGTAACGTCCCCTGGTGTGTAGCAGTTGCAGCGCCTCTTGAGATGCCCCAGCTGCTACGTGACCTTGATAGGAAGGTGATCAATTGCTGGGGGTCAGAGGTCAGGTGGGAATGCTGGGATTGGTCTGCTACGCATAGCAAGTTGAACTGCTCAACAACGTAAGGCAGGGGTATCGTCTACATCAAACTCGTTTTCTTCTCTACATCATCATCATCGTCTTACTTGTGTGATCATTTTATTCATTCAGCCATTCATTCATTCATCCATGTATTTGTTATTTCGTTCATTTGTCCTTCGTTCATTCGTTCGTTTATTCAATGTTTTGTTTGTTCGTTCGTTCCATCATTCAACCATTCATCCATTCACCTATTCATTCACTCGTTCTCTTTTCCAATCATTCATCCATTTGTTCATTTGTTTGTCCTTTATGTATTTAAACATTCGTTTGCGTTTTTAATGATTTATTCTTTTTTATATGTTTGTTCTTTTACCCATTTATTCATTCATCTACTCATTCGTTCATTCGTTTGTTCATTCGACTTTACATTCATACATGCTTTCATTCAATTGTGCAGGGAACCACCGCTGCCACCAAGACCCCCATATGGAAGAAGACCTTCGCCCCCTGTCTTCACCCCACCCCCTGTCTTCCCCCCACCCCCTCTCTCAACCACTACTACCACTACCACCGCTGCTCCCACCACCACAACCACTGCTGCTACTACCACCACCACTGCCTCTCCTACCACCATCACAACCACTGCTGCTCCTACCACCACCACTGCTGCTCCTACCACCACCACTGCTGCTCCTACCACCACCACTGCTGCTCCTACCACCACCACTGCTGCTCCTACCACCACCACTGCTGCTCCTACCACCACCACTGCCTCTCCTACCACCACCACTGCCGCTCCTACCACCACCACTGCCGCTCCTACCACCACCACTGCTCCTCCTACCACCACCACTGCCGCTCCTACCACCACCGCAGAGGTGACGTCAACAACTGAATCGCCAGAAGACAAATGCAACAGTAAGATTATAGGTCTCATCAAGACAGTAAATGAATGAATGACTGAACGAAGCTTAACCGCTGATCAGCCTGTGTAGGCTATGCAAGGGCATTGACTACAAATAGGCTATGTAAGGGCATTGACTACAAATAGGCTATGTAAGGGCATTGACTACAAATAGGCTATGTAAGGGCATTGACTACAAATAGGCTATGTAAGGGCATTGACTACAAATAGGCTATGTAAGGGCATTGACTACAAATAGGCTATGTAAGGGCATTGACTACAAATAGGCTATGTAAGGGCATTGACTACAAATAGGCTATGTAAGGGCATTGACTACAAATAGGCTATGTAAGGGCATTGACTACAAATAGGCTATGTAAGGGCATTGACTACAAAATTGTAGGCTATGTAAGGGCATTGACTACAATAGGCTATGTAAGGGCATTGACTACAATAGGCTATGTAAGGGCATTGACTACAAATAGGCTATGTAAGGGCATTGACTACAAATAGGCTAGGTACGGGCAGTGACTACAATAGGCTATGTAAGGGCATTGACTCAATAGGCTATGTAAGGGCATTGATAGGCTATGTAAGGGCATTGCATAGGCTATGTAAGGGCATTGATAGGCTATGTAAGGGCATTGTAGGCTATGTAAGGGCATTGTATAGGCTATGTAAGGGCATTGATAGGCTATGTAAGGGCATTGTAGGCTATGTAAGGGCATTGTAGGCTATGTAAGGGCATTGTAGGCTATGTAAGGGCATTGTAGGCTATGTAAGGGCATTGTAGGCTATGTAAGGGCATTGTAGGCTATGTAAGGGCATTGTAGGCTATGTAAGGGCATTGTAGGCTATGTAAGGGCATTGTAGGCTATGTAAGGGCATTGTAGGCTATGTAAGGGCTTTGTAGGCTATGTAAGGGCATTGTAGGCTATGTAAGGGCATTGTAGGCTATGTAAGGGCATTGTAGGCTATGTAAGGGCATTGTAGGCTATGTAAGGGCATTGTAGGCTATGTAAGGGCATTGTAGGCTATGTAAGGGCATTGTAGGCTATGTAAGGGCATTGTAGGCTATGTAAGGGCATTGTAGGCTATGTAAGGGCATTGTAGGCTATGTAAGGGCATTGTAGGCTATGTAAGGGCATTGTAGGCTATGTAAGGGCATTGTAGGCTATGTAAGGGCATTGTAGGCTATGTAAGGGCATTGTAGGCTATGTAAGGGCATTGTAGGCTATGTAAGGGCATTGTAGGCTATGTAAGGGCATTGTAGGCTATGTAAGGGCATTGTAGGCTATGTAAGGGCATTGTAGGCTATGTAAGGGCATTGTAGGCTATGTAAGGGCATTGTAGGCTATGTAAGGGCTTTGTAGGCTATGTAAGGGCATTGTAGGCTATGTAAGGGCATTGTAGGCTATGTAAGGGCATTGTAGGCTATGTAAGGGCATTGTAGGCTATGTAAGGGCATTGTAGGCTATGTAAGGGCATTGTAGGCTATGTAAGGGCATTGTAGGCTATGTAAGGGCATTGTAGGCTATGTAAGGGCATTGTAGGCTATGTAAGGGCATTGTAGGCTATGTAAGGGCATTGTAGGCTATGTAAGGGCATTGTAGGCTATGTAAGGGCATTGTAGGCTATGTAAGGGCATTATAGGCTATGTAAGGGCATTGTAGGCTATGTAAGGGCATTGTAGGCTATGTAAGGGCATTGTAGGCTATGTAAGGGCATTGTAGGCTATGTAAGGGCATTGTAGGCTATGTAAGGGCATTGTAGGCTATGTAAGGGCATTGTAGGCTATGTAAGGGCATTGTAGGCTATGTAAGGGCATTGTAGGCTATGTAAGGGCATTGTAGGCTATGTAAGGGCATTGTAGGCTATGTAAGGGCATTGTAGGCTATGTAAGGGCATTGTAGGCTATGTAAGGGCATTGTAGGCTATGTAAGGGCATTGTAGGCTATGTAAGGGCATTGTAGGCTATGTAAGGGCATTGTAGGCTATGTAAGGGCATTGTAGGCTATGTAAGGGCATTGTAGGCTATGTAAGGGCTTTGTAGGCTATGTAAGGGCATTGTAGGCTATGTAAGGGCATTGTAGGCTATGTAAGGGCATTATAGGCTATGTAAGGGCATTGTAGGCTATGTAAGGGCATTGTAGGCTATGTAAGGGCATTGTAGGCTATGTAAGGGCATTGTAGGCTATGTAAGGGCATTGTAGGCTATGTAAGGGCATTGTAGGCTATGTAAGGGCTTTGTAGGCTATGTAAGGGCATTGTAGGCTATGTAAGGGCATTGTAGGCTATGTAAGGGCATTATAGGCTATGTAAGGGCATTGTAGGCTATGTAAGGGCATTGTAGGCTATGTAAGGGCATTGTAGGCTATGTAAGGGCATTGTAGGCTATGTAAGGGCTTTGTAGGCTATGTAAGGGCATTGTAGGCTATGTAAGGGCATTGTAGGCTATGTAAGGGCATTATAGGCTATGTAAGGGCATTGTAGGCTATGTAAGGGCATTGTAGGCTATGTAAGGGCTTTGTAGGCTATGTAAGGGCATTGTAGGCTATGTAAGGGCATTGTAGGCTATGTAAGGACATTGTAAGCTATGTAAGGGCACTGCCCACTCGCATCCCTGGTGCTGCTTGGATCATGCGCAAGTCTTGACTTCAGTCCCAAATCATTCGCCTTTTTGGACCCGCGTAGATAGACACGGTGCATTACCTCTTACCACCGACCCGAGAGAAAGAAAGAGAGAGAGAGAGAGAGAGAGAGAGAGAGAGAGAGAGAGAGAGAGAGAGAGAGAGAGAGAGAGAGAGAGACAGACAGAGAGAGAGAGAGAGACAGACAGAGACAGACAGACAGACAGACAGACAGACAGACAGACAGACAGACAGACAGACAGACAGACAGACAGACAGACAGACAGACAGACAGACAGACAGAGGAGAGAGATACACAGAGAGAGATAGAGAGAAAGAGACAGACACAGACTGACTGACTGACTGACTGACTTTATTGTTCAGGCCACCGGCCCATCACAAGTACATACATGACTTGCTTCCATGTCAGGAGCTCCGCATTCTCTATCAACATTGAGAAGGTATGGCATAAACAACTGGAAGTACATACTCGCATACATTACTGTCTAGGTTGTGCAAGTGTAGCAATCATTTGACACATTATTTACATGTACAATCAGACAGCATTGCTTTAGGTGATTTGTTCTGGACAAGTCAGACACTGATCTCGTAGTTGGAAGGCATAATAAATGTACATTGCCACCCTGCGTGTTTTCATAAAACCACATCCATTTATTAAAAAGGTAGCATCAGTGGCCTCAGGACATTTAAGATATTCCTTAATGTATCTGTTACGTAAATCATTGTACAAGGGACAGTCGAACAAAAAATGTTTCTCATTTTCTATTACACCACAGAAGGGGCATTGCTGGTCTTCACTATATCTGTGCGAGAACTGATTATTTCCTCGCAACTCATTTACTCCACATCTAAATCGGATCAGTACATCTCTGAATTTTTTTATATCCATGAAATCTAGGTACTTCTCACATTCTAACGTAGTTTTGAAGGATCTATACATTCGGAATCTTTCGCTATCGTGTATTTTGCTGTTCCACGTCTGCCTGTTACAATCAAGCAACCTAATTTTCAGCTTGCTTAGAAAGCTTCTTTCGGTAGTAGTAATGCCTCCGCTCCTCCAGATATATGCATATCCGGCCTTACACAAAGTATCTTCAACTGATTTGGCCCAATTGAGTTTATCTGGGATCTTTGCATTGGCTAGCATGAGATAGGCTTGCTTAGGTAGCCTGTCATCAGACATTTTGGTCAGTTTTAGCCAGTATCTGATAGCTTTCATTGCACTATTAATGGCGAGAGGAAACCTTCCCGTTTCTCCATATACCAAGCTGTTAGGCGTTCTGCAGTCCACCTTTAGGAAACGTTTGCAAGCAAACATATGTGCTTTTTCTATGGGTTTGTGTTCCTTTAGGCCCCATATCTCTGAAGCGTACAGTAAAGAAGGCTGAACTTGTGCATCATATAGTCGGAAAG
>JAWQFJ010002330.1:42763-57763 GCA_034096865.1 Theodoxus fluviatilis
AATGCAAACTTACACAACGACATTTACACACAACGAATACTCACATGGAAGAAACCCGGCCCTTCCCCTGGTGACGATGTCTGGCGGTCTATACCGAACAAAGACAATGTGGTCTTTATCTATTTTGGGCTGGCAGAAGCCACGCCACACTCTGGGGCAACACAAGTCGCGCCACTCCAGGCTAAAACCTGTTCATTGGCACCCGCCGCTCGAAACGGTCTTGCCAAAAAAATCCTTTTTTCAAAAAACTCTGGCCAACCCCAGTGACGTCGACTCAAGCTTGTTTGATGACGTCACAATTTTCCCGAACCCAAAAGAGAGAAAAAACAGAGACAAGAGATGCGCTATCACGCTGCAACTACACAAGTACATGAACGAGAACATTAACATTCAAAACCCAACCTGCTCGCGACACTATACAAGGTGTTCAAATCCAATCACAACATGGAGCAATATTTATATGACTTAGACAAACCTATCTTCAGAGATTTGTATATACGGTTTCGTTTCGGTGTAAGTGAACTTTTTGTACATCGATATAGATATAATGAGCCACCTTCTTTGTTATGCCCCAGCTGCAACGAAAACGAAGAGGATGAAATGCATTTTCTGTTCACATGTCCAGCATATGAAGATTTAAGAATGAAATACCTGCACTTTTGTATAGGACTCACCATGCACGACAGCCTAGTAGTAATTTTTTCAAGTGATGAGAGGGAAAGAGTGAGATATGTGAGCTCTTATTTATTTCAGTCATTTAAGAGAATGTCTCTATCATTAGAAAATGTTTGATTCTGAGTCATTGTACTGGGCCGATGGCCTCTACAATAAAGTGTTCGTTCGTTCGTTCGTTCGTTCGTACTTGGATTATCTTGAAGAATTGACATTTCAGAGGACATAGAAACGGAATGAGATCCCCGGATAGGACCCACTGAACTGGAAATGAACGTCTGTTGACCATCGTCTGTCTGCTTGTCCATGCCTCCCTTTGGCGAACATTTCGGGTTAAAAAACATTCTTCTTCAGGCTCTCTCTCTCTCTCTCTTTCTCCCTCTTTCTCTTTCTCTCTGTCTGTCTCTCTGTCTGGCTGTCTCTCTCTCTCTCTCTCTCTCTCTCTCTCTCTCTCCCCTTACTCTCTCGCACGCACTCACACACACATACACGCGCACAATCATGTATACACACACATACACGCACACACATGCACGCACACACACAAACATACACTCACATACACGCACTCCCGAACACAGGCACGCACGCACACACTAGCACACACACTCAAATACACTCTCTCACACACACACACACACACACACACACTAACGCACACTCACAATCACACACACACACACACACACACACACACACACACACACACATACACACACACACACTCAAACACACACACACACACACACACACACACACACACACACACACACACACACACACACACACACACACACACACACACACACACACACTCAAACAAAAAGGCGCACACACACATACACACAACACAATCTTTAGCATTAGCTCATGTGAATTCGTTATCGTTCTTATTGATATTAAAAATAAACAGCCATTGTTCTTTTCAGAAAACATCTGTACTATTCCGGATCATGAACGCGATCTTGTCATGCCATAACCAGGATAGTCTCCATGAGGGATTTTCGACAGCGAAAACGACCCTAACTTCAAATCTTCTCGGACAAAACGTTTTGATGAAAAGAATCGTAGGCCTGCTCTTTCACCCGATGCAGAGAATTTCGTCTCCATATCATCCATGGTCACATGTCGTCATCTCCGTCCTTTGCAGCTGGACGTCTTGCTGTGCCCCCTGGTTCTGCAGGGCCTCTTGCCCAGTTTCCTCCCCTCTTCACCGGAAGTGGCACTGCTGCAGTGTCTGTCTCCGTCCTCATGCAACATCATCCAGCAGATGGCGTTTCCGCTGTGTCAGAGGATGAGCAGTAGCTGCGCTCTGGTGATGCAGCTCGGCAACGTGTGTCAGTTTGTGCACGCACAGCCAACCATGGCCCTTGGGTCCTTCCCTCCTTCGCAAGGCTCTTCCGGTCCACAGCCTCCACTGAGAAGGTAGGCAGGCATGACAGGGAACCATTGAGGGCAATGTAGGAACAGTGCTGTTGGTGGTGTCGCTGTTATCAATGTCGTCATCATCGTCGTCGCTGCCGTCGTCATCGTTGTCTTAGTTGTCATCACCGTCGTCGTCGTCTTTGCTGTAGTTGTTTCACTGTTGTTGTTGTCATCGTTACCTCCATCGTTGTTGTTATTGTCGTCACCATTGACGCCGTCGTCATCGTTGGCAAAGTCATCAGGGTGAGCAACGGTAGCAAATGCGTCGAAATTTTCCGCATTCCGTTGTTGAGCAGTTCAACTTGCTACACGTAGCAGATCCATCCCAGCATTCCTACAACGCAAAATGAACTGCTACGCCATGGTCGAGTAGTTTTCTTTTGTCTTTTTTACACCTTTAAAAAATCATATTATCATCAAATGTAGAGGAATGTGAAGGCTCTCTTTGGATAACCAACTCCTCAAAAAGATTTCACATTCAGTCTCCACCTTCTTGATTGAAAAGATGATTTAATAACGGCCGTAGGGTCGATTTCTTTTTATCATAGAAGGGAGATAACTGTCACCAGTCATTAAGGATTCTGGCAAGTCCCGAAATAGCTTCTTCCTCCAACTTCTCAATTACTGGAATCGCGCAAATGATGCAGTCATTGAGAAAGATAAATTGTGTGTCCTTTGAAGTGTTTATCACAATGTTTGATTCACAAATATTGTACAGATTTGAGATATGGTCAAGAGTACGCAGGTGCTGAGTACGCCAATTTTACTACCCTACCTCAAAACAGAGCCTCTTTCTCCTCACACTGTCAACTCACACAATCCAAACGTGTTTCATGTTGTTGACAAAAGATCGATGTTTCTGCACATGTGTTTGATGCTTAATAAATCTTCTTCAACTTTGATGTTTTTCATGTTTTGCGCGAAAGATTGAATGAGAGAAAGTGTGACGCTGCGGTGTAAAGTTAAGTTAAGACAAATGCTAACCTCTAATTTGACTAATAATTATGGTTTTATTTCATTTCTTCTTGACCTAGGAGCAAAAATATCATTAATAATTAGATGTTGAAGCTGCAATAAAGTTTTTGTGTTGAATAGTTTAGTTGTATTTGAAGAAGGCAGTTTGGAGTCTTATCTTAACTTGACACCACCACTCATTCAGAAAAAGAGCCTGTGACGTTACTCCTCTCTTGTGTTTATGAAAACACCGGCTCGGCGCTATGTGCGCTGTCTAGGGGATTAATATTTGTGGAGGAGAAACGCAACAGGTTAATTTCTCTTTCACACTCATGCAATGACGCAAGAGGACACAAGGTGATAACTAAGAAGGAACTTTAATAATCAAGTGAAAACAAGTAATCAAGTAATCAATCATCGTGATCGCCCCTTCATGGCTTTCAAATCATCTAAGCGAATGACACTATTTCTGTACCGCCCCTATGACCTCAGGCAATGATTAACTATTCAACGTTTCTTTTGAAGAGAGAGTTCCACAGTTCAATATTGTTTGGGAGACAGTTCAACAGTTCAGTCTTTAAGGTTAAAGGCAATTTCAGGGTGAGTACTCACTGCATTTGGTGGATGGTTCCATCGACGAATTTTTTATCTAAAATTTTTAGGCTCACACTCACAGCCTATCTAATCACTTTCTCGCTTCATAGAGCGAGAAACAAAGGCCATTAAGCTCCTTCACGTTTCTGTGCGAAGAGCCCACACACACATGAACACTAGCAGACGAATTCTTGAGAGCGCTCTGTTGACAGCCTCGTTTTCCAGCGTCGACGGCCGGAGGGACAGCAAGGCTGGCTGGTGGGGGAGGGAGAGCGATGTGGGGTCTCGAGCAGACGAATTTTCTGGGGCTGCACGCGCGCTGTGACAGGCGACAGCTCAGGCGCTGAAGCCGTCTTCTGGAGGGAGGCGAAAACCGCAGGTTGGGCAGCGGCGTAATCTTGTTTTACGTGACTCTCTCTCTCTGAGCTCACGGAGCCGCTGGCTTGGACGTCTGTTCTGGCGTCGTTGCCTCAGCTGACTAAAGTTTTGGTAGACAACAATTTGTTTTAATGAAAGGGGGAAAACACCACCACGCATGCGCGAAGTCCTCCCAGGTTACGTGCAAGAGTTTAGACAAAGAACAGTCACGGCCAGGGCGTCTAGTCTGGGTCCTGTCACCATAATTACGCTTTATCAAGTCTATGAGAGTTGGGCCTGGAAACTGCACTAGGTTAACTCGCCTATCGTGTCTCTCGAAACTAAAAACCCATGGGACATCACGTACACTCTCTGGTTCACATAGGGGCAAACTTCTCAATCACCATACTTAAGTAAAGACTTCAGTCTTTAAAACACATCTAAAGAAATTATGAAAGCAAATAAAAGAGAAAGGGGAGAAAGAGTTCCGTCACAGAGCCACAAAAGATAAACTAAAGATTACATTCAGTTTTTCTTTTCTGTACAGTTTAGACATCACCTAATGCATCATATTTATGGGAAATGAAGAGTGTATCATTACTCATTTACTGTATCAGAAAGTTTATTTTGAAATATTTGTGTCACACAATACTCAGCACCTCTGTACTCTTGACCATATAGGGACTTAACAGCTGTGATGTATTTAAAATGTCATCCCTTTTGTTTTGAAGATGTTCGTGAGCGTCTCAAAACATAACGCGAATTTAGTGGTGTATGGAGAAACTGGAAGATTCCCTCTGTCTGTGAATGCTGCAATGAGAAATGCTATATACTGGCAGCGTATAATACAAATGTCCTCTTTACGTTTGCCACGCAAAGTGCATGTATATGAAATGATGTGGCAAAGAGAATGCTCAAAAAAGTGGTGTGACAATTTTGAAATCGATTTTCTTAAAGCATGGCGTTGAACATGAATGGATATCATAGAAGGTCAGCAACTTAAACGATTTCCTCGAATTGTTAAAAGATAAAATGATAGAAAGTTATGACCAAACATTGACTCAGTGTATACTTGTATATGCTATCGGTAGGTATATATTTTATTGGACCTTCGAACAATGTCAATTCTTTAAAAACTACCTTAGTATAGAAAACAGGAGAGTATTTTGACACTGTGACCCGCTTTAGACTTGGCATAAGAGAAATGTACACTCACAAAACAGATACTGCGCTTACTACTGCACTAGCCTATCATGTACAGAAGAACAGGATGATAAGTTCATACTTTACTGCACCGCCCTACGAAGATATTAACTTAAAATACTTGGCATCAATGAACTGAAGACGAGATTAAAACACATTGATTTACTAATAAAAGAGCACTGAACAATAAAAAATTTGAGCTGTACGTTATACTTAGTTATACGATTCAAACCCGAAACACTGCTCTTTTGGAAACTCAATATTGAAATAATAATATGTATTTGGAACGGACCTGAGGCCTAACAAATAAAATCTGTGTTGTTGTTGTTGTTGTTGCTGCTGCTGCTGCTGCTGCTGTGACCTCTCCATTACTGGCACCAGTGTGGAATGCATCGATGACGACAGGTTTTAGCTGAAGTGATGAGTCTCACCTCGACACTCAGTTCATTCCGCGACAGTGATGGGAGCACTGAATGATACTTGTTTTCTAAATGTGCGAGAGACGAGCATTTCTGCCACCTCCATAGCTCAAAGTAGCATGCTCAGCGAGTGACTTCCCTTCGACTCGACGTTTAATATAAGCCAATCCAAATGGACTACGGGCGCTGTAGTTTGAAGTTGCTGGATGCTAGGTGCTAGGGGATAGGGGTTAGATGCTAGATGCTAGGTGCTAGATTCTAGGAGCGATAGGCTAGAGGCTAGGGGCTAGAGACTAGGTGCTAGGGGCTAGAGACTAGGTGCTGGAGGCTAGAGACTAGGGGCTAGGTGCTAGGTGCTAGGGGCTGGGTGCTAGGTGTTAGGTGCCAGAGGCTAGGAGCTAGGGGCTAGAGGCTAGGAGCTAGAGACTAGGTGCTAGGAGCTAGGGGCTAGGGGCTAGAAACTAGGTGCTAGGGGCTAGAGACTAGGTGCTAGAGGCTAGAGACTAGGGGCTAGATGCTAGGTGCTAGGGGCTAGGGGCTAGGTGCTAGGTGCTAGGGGCTAGGTGCTAGGTGCTAGGGGCTAGGTGCTAGGGCTAGGTAGCTAGGGCTAGGTGCTAGGTGCTAGGGGCTAGGTGCTAGGTGCTAGGTGCTAGGGGCTAGGTGCTAGGGGCTAGGTGCTAGGTGCTAGGTGCTAGGGGCTAGGTATTTGGGGCTAGGTGCTAGGTGTTAGGGGCTAGGTGCTAGGGGCTAGGTGCTAGGTGCTAGGTGCTAGGGGCTAGGGGCTAGGTGCTAGGTGCTAGGGGCTAGGTGCTAGGGGCTAGGTGCTAGGTGCTAGGTGCTAGGTGCTAGGTGCTAGGGGCTAGGTGCTAGGGGCTAGGGGCTAGGGCTAGGTGCTAGGGCTAGGTGCTAGGGGCTAGGGCTAGGTGCTAGGGCTAGGTGCTAGGTGCTAGGTGCTAGTGCTAGGTGCTAGCGGCTAGGTGCTAGGTGCTAGGTGCTAGGTGCTAGGTGCTAGGTGCTAGGGGCTAGGTGTTAGGTGTTAAGTGTGAGGTGATAAGTGCTAGGTGCTAAGTGTTAGGGGCTAGGTGCTAGGGGCTAGGTGCTAGGGGCTAGGCGCTAGGGGCTAACGGCTAGGGGCTAGGTGTTAGGGGCTAGGTGCTAGGGGCTAAAGGCTAGGTCCTAGAGGCTAGGTGCTAGGTTCTAGGGGAAAGGAGCTAGTTGTTAGGTGCTAGAGGCTAGGTGCTAGGGGCTAGGTGCTAGGGGCTAAAGGCTAGAGGCTAGGGGATAGGTGCTAGCGGTTAGATGCTTGGTGTTAGGATTTAGGTGCTAGGCGCTAGGTGCTGGTTGCTAGAGGCTAGGTGCAAGGGGCTAGGCGCTAGGGGCTAAGTGCTAGGTGCTAGGGACTAGTTGCCAGGGGCTAGATGCTAGGTGCTAGGGGCTAGGTGCTAGGGGCTAGGGGCTAGGGGCTAGGTGCTAGGGGCTAGGGCTAGGGGCTAGGTGCTAGGTGCTAGGGACTAGGTGCTAGGGGCTAGGTGCTAGGTGCTAGGGGCTATGTGCTAGGGGCTAGGTGCTAGGTGCTAGGAGCTAGGTGCTAGTGGCTAGGTGCTAGGGCTAGGTGCTAGGGCTAGGTGCTAGGGGCTAGGTGCTAGGTGCTAGGGGCTAGGTGCTAGGTGCTAGGGCTAGGTGCTAGGGGCTAGGTGCTAGGGGCTAGGGGCTAGGGGCTAGGTGCTAGGGGCTAGGGGCTAGGTGCTAGGTGCTAGGGGCTAGGTGCTAGGTGCTAGGTGCTAGGGGCTAGGTGCTAGGGGCTAGGGGCTAGGGGCTAGGGGCTAGGGGCTAGAGGCTAGGTGCTAGGTGCTAGGTGCTAGGGGCTAGGTGCTAGGTGCTAGGGGCCAGGTGCTAAGTGTTAGGGGCTAGGTGCTAGGGGCCAGGTGCTAGGGGAAAGGTGCTAGGGGCCAGGTGCTAGGGGCCAGGTGCTAGGGGATAGGTGCTAGGGGCCAGGTGCTAAGTGTTAGGGGCTAGGTGCTAGGGGCCAGGTGCTAGGGGCTAGGTGTTAGGTGTTAGGGGCTAGTGGCCAGGTATTAGGTGTTAGGGTGTAATGGAGCGGCTAACTGTGCCTCGGGTCAGCCTAGCCCGCACAATGAAAACAAAAGGAAGGACACAAACACCAGCATCTATGTAAGAATGAAGTGTAATAATCACCCTTGCCTTACGGCACCCACCCAAGCAGCCTCGGCCCACACCAGGGTAAAAAGGCGCTAACGTAGCTCCAACAAGTGACCATGCGGCCCTCGCCGATATAGAAATGAATATATTTACCACACTCACAATCACTCAATAGCCCCGGCCCACACCAGGGCTCACCAGAACTAACGTGCGGCCCCCGCCGACAATCAATCTACATCCAACCTGCTGAGTTCCTCCTCCAGCTCAGCCTCCAACAGCCTGCCTTCCTCCATCTTGTCAGATTTGCTGTCCTATCCTCGAGTCAGCATAGACGTGCGGCCCCCGCCGATAATCGGTCTACATCCAACCTGTTGAGCTCCTCCTCACCTCGAGTCAGCATAGTCATTTCGCTGCCTCGGAGATTCTCTATCGGCTAACCCCTACGTGAATTCTGATTTCATATCTACCGGCACTCGTTGTGTTGTTGTTTACGTCCTCCCTCATTTTGGTACTTGGACTCCCTCGAACAGCAGGAAATCGGTTACACTCATCACTGCTCCTGCAGACTCAGGACGGCTCCACGGCCACCAAGACAGTCCTGGGCAACCCTGGACGTAGACTCTCAAGTCTGTGAATGATTCCGTTCAGTGAAGCACATCACGAATTACAAAGTCACCCTGACATAAGTAAATCCGGAGAACTTGCCCGATCTTGCGGAAGAACTTGCACGTGTCAACTTGTGTCAAACATTTGCCTGGTTTTACATATCTATGGACAATCCAAATAATGCCATACCACGCATTCTTTACACTACCCCTTTCCCCCAATAAAAACTTGAGAACTGAATTGAACAAGTTTAACATTTTTTCCAACTCCATAAAAAAATTATCCATTGATAAAACCAATAACGACAAAACAAAACAAAATTAAGGAGTACTTCGTCAATAAGGTACCACCACCAAAAGTCACATTTCCTGAGAGTGCCCGAGAACTACATCCCCTGGACTAATACAAGCATGTGAAATCAAAAAACACAATGCATTTCCACAAAATTGACTATCCGCAAAGTCAATTTACAGTCCCCAACAAGAGCAAACAAAAGCACAAGCCAAGTCACAGCCTTGAACTTAACTCCCAATGGTGCATATCACCTAGATGCTACGACCACACAATGCTCAAAATAGTTTAACTAAGTAACTAGTCATGGCATTACCTAGAAAACTCAATTGCTGATGATTTAAATAATTAGGGCCCTTTATCTCTTAATCAACAGCATTCTGAGTACAACCCATCAGCCTAAGAATAACACAACCTCATGTAAGACCCGAACAACTCATACAGTACTATAACGTTAAGGAAATTGACCAAATATCAGAAGTACAATAGTAACTTGAAATTTCAAAACTAACATTTTTAACAGTACATTTCTAAATATCCCCGAAAAAATTCTTCATACATCCAAAAGATTGCATGTAAAGTCCGAATTTTTCAACATCCATAAAAACAAGTCTATATACACCCAGCGAACAGGCTTTTGGGCTTCAACCTGAACCATCTACATGTTCAGACGTGACAGAACATCTGCCTCAAAATTGCGTGACCCAGGGATTGGAATGACAGTAAACTGGTAGTCTTGGAGAGACAACGCCCAGCGCAACAAACGACCGTTTGTGGTTTTGGACTGCCTGAGAAAAGTCAATGGTCTGTGATCAGTTTCAACAAAGAATTGGGATCCAAACAGGTATCTGTGAAACCAGGTATCTGTAAGCCCAGGGGCGGGTTTCAAAATGCGAAGATCTCGGTAGATCTACGCAGATCTCGCCGAATGGGCAGTTTCATTCTTTGCTTGCTAGCGAGCCAATTGTAGACGAGCGTAGATTGAGCGAGGCAGCTTGAGAGGTGCCTAGCTTTTAAGATTCAAGATGGCGGACAGCATGAGTACAGTGCGCGCCGCCATCTTGGAGACAAAAGTTCGACGTGGATGCGTTGACCTGCATTCGATGTGTAAACTGTATGAGGTTTCACGATCTATTAATGCATTCAACATACACCTTTGATAAATTAATGCTGTGCATGGCTTATATTTTCTTTGGATGGGTTGCTAGTATCTCGAAATAGAGCGTTTTCTGAGTGAACCGGCAACACGTCGGCCATTGAAATGTGGCTAGTTCACCTCTTGTCGTGACGTCTACGCATGCGCATTAGTTCGTCACGTTGGGTAGTTTCTTTTTTAGCTAGCTCTTACTGCGAAGCAAGATCTTGCGACCAAGATTGACTACCTATTTTGAAACCCGCCCCAGACCAGTGCCAAGCACTCCCTCTCCACTGTTGAGTATCTGCTCTCCCTACCCGACCACTTTCTCCTCGTGCAGAGGACCGGGCAAAGAATCCCATCGTCTTTTGCCCGCATGAGATCTGCGCCAATCCCTGTCGAGGATACACCTGTAGGACTTATTGTCCTGGTCATTGGGGCAGCTACACGATATGTGTCCCTTGTTCCCGCAACGGTATCAGGACATTCTACGGTGGGCGCTGAAGCCACCAAAGCGGTTCCTAGGTTTATTCGTACAGTTCCAGAAGATGTGACCTACCCTGCCGCAGTTGTAACAGGATCTGTTTGCACCATCAGGGCAGTCGCGCTGGACGTGACCAGCTTTACCACAGTTGTAGCAAGACCCGCTCATCCCTCTGCTATGGTCTGTGCCACCACAACCACCCCATCGTCTCCTTCCCCCCGCACGGCACTGCGGGGCGAAGTGTCCAAGTCCGCCACACCTAAAGCAGCAATGGTCACCATCACCATTCATCTTGACCACTCGCCTCACGCGACTTTTGGAGAAGAAGGTCGGGATGGTTCTGTTGACTTGGGCGTGTCGTTTGCATATGTTTGCACACGGCACGCAGTTTTTGATGATGCTCTGCCTAGAATAACATCACACACCGGATTTTCAATCACACATGCATCCACAACTCCAGAGAAGTAAGGTGTATCCAAACTGACGGTTGCAGTGGGCAAACAAACAACGTCACCACTGAATTGCCTGCACAGCTGAATTCTCCCTGTCAACTGCCCATCTCTCACTAGAGATCTTCTGACACCCACGGTTGAACAACCATCGTCTAGCATGACCTTGACCTCAACGCCATTCAGAGAACCTTGACAAGTCTGAATAGCCGCCGGCAAATCATCACTCCCCGACAGACCAACTGACACAACAGACTCCGACCTATCATAACCACTGTCTGAATCAGAGTCAGCTGAAACAACAACTCCAACACTTGCAGTCTGAACCTGCTGATCCTTTGCTTTGGACGGACAGTTAGCAATACTGTGCGAAGTCTGACCACACCACCAGCATTTGCCAGAAGCACCACCCCACGCTCCTCTAACAGTACCCCCAATACCTCTACTGGGTGTTTTTGGATCCTGGTTGTCCCACTGGTTCCTTGCCTCACCCCCAGAAGCAAATCGAGACCCTGGAAACCGACCACGGGCATGAAAACTGCTAGTTCCTCTCACCACACCAGAAGCAACCGAGTGAGTACTCTCCGACACAGGAATGTTCACACCAACCAAAAATGGATCCGTCGAACCCTTCGCCGCCATACTCTGAGAAGGATGAGCCTCACGGTAGCGATCAGCTGCCTCAATCATAGCCTCTCCAGTTGCAAACTTCCCTTCTTTCAGAAAAGTCACAAGTGAACCTCAACAACTGGACAAAATCTGTTCTCGCATACACAAATCAGCTAACTTGTCAAAACTGGTGCCCACCTGTGCCATTTCCAGCCATCTGTTGAAGAATCTCTTCAGCCTACAAAAGAATGTGAACATGTTTTCGCCCGCCTCTGGTTTAACAGAGCGAAACTGAAGACGAAATCCCTCCTCAGTGTACCTGAAACGCTTCAGTAAGTGCTTGGACAGAACATCATAGTTATTCTGCTCCAAAGGTGATAACTCCTGCGAATAAGTCAAAGCACGACCTCTGAGTAAAGAAAGTAGACTACCTGCCCAATCTGATCTTTCCCACTTGACAGCAGTTGCATGGCTCTCAACTCGATGGAGATAACCCTCGACATCATCATTTTTCTCATCAAACCATTGTAACTTAGGCCTAGTAGTTAGCCTCTTTGAATCTACTTTAGCCTGTAGTCTCTCTTTTTCCTGTTGATCTAATTGCGTCTGCTGCTGTGCTCTAAACTCTTTTTCTTGAACGAGTTTTTCTCTTTCCACCTCCAGCTTCTCCTTCTCCATCTGTCTATCCTTTTCCCTCTCTTCTCTCTCCTCGAGTCAGCATAGACGTGCGGCCTCCGCCGATAATCGGTCTACATCCAACCTGTTGAGCTCCTCCTCCCCTCGAGTAAGCATAGTTATTCCGCTGCCTACGGAGATTCTCTATTGACTAACCCCAACGTGAATTCTGATTTCATATCTACCGGCACTCGTTGTGTTGTTGTTTACGTCCTCCCTCATTTTGGTATCTTGGACTCCCTCGAACAGCAGGACATCGGTTACACTCATCACTGCTCCTGCAGACTCAGGACGGCTCCACAGCCACCAAGAGAAACCATGGACGAAGACTCTCAAGTCTGTGAATGATTCCGTTCAGTGAAGCACAGCACGAATTACAAAGTCACCCTGACAACGCTTCGCCGTAGATTCAATCTCCATTTTCACCAACCGCTCAAGTCCGAGTTTTTTCATGGGCAGCGTCACAATATGACATCAAAAAACTGATGATGTAACGTTCGCAGAAGTAAATCCGGAGAACTTGCCAGATCTTGCGGAAGAACTGGCACGTGTCAACTTGTGTCAAACATTTGCCTGGTTTTACATAGCTATGGACAATCCATATAATGCCATACCACGCATTCTTTACATAGGGGCTAGAGGCCAGGTGCTGGGGGCTAGGAGCTAGGTGTTAGGTGTTAGTGGCTAGGTGTTAGGTGGTAGAAGCTAGGGGCTAGGTGCTAGAGGCCAGGTGCTAGTGGCTAGGTGCTAGGTGTTAGGTGTTAGGGGCTAGGTGTTAGGTGGTAGGGGCTAGGGGCTAGGTGCTAGAGGCTAGGTGTTAGGGGCTAGGGGCTAGGTGCTAGGGGCCAGGTGCTAGGTGCTAGGTGTTAGGTGTTAGGGGCTAGGTGTTAGGTGGTAGAGGCTAGGGGCTAGGTGCTAGAGTCTAGGTGTTATTGGCTAGGTGCTAAGTGCCAGGGTCTAGGTGCTAGGTGCTAGCGTCCAGGTTCTAGGGGCCAGGTTCTAGGTGCTAGGTGCTAGGTGCTAGGGGCTAGGTGTTAGGTGTTAAGTGTTAGGGGCTAGGTGCTAATGGCTAGGTGCTAGGTGCTGGGGGCTAGGTGCTAGGTGCTAGGTTCCAGGTTCTAGGAGATAGGTGCTAGGTGCTATGTGCTAGGTGTTAGGTGTTAGGTGCTAGATACTAGGGGCTAGGTGCTAGGCGCTAAAAGCAAGGGGCAAGGTGATACATGCTAGGGGCTAGTTGCTAATGGCTAGGTGCTAGGTGCTGGGGGCTAGGTGCTAGGGGCTAGGTGCTAGTTTCTAGTTGCTAGGGGTTAAGTGCTAAGGTCTAGGTGCTAGGGGCTAGGGGTTAGGTGCTAGAGGCTAGGTGCTAGGGGCTAAGGGCTAGGTGCTAGGGCTAGGGTGCTAGGGGCTAGGTGCTAGGGGCTAGGTGCTAGGTGCTAGGGGCTAATTATTTTGGATTAGGTGCTAGGGGCTAGGTATTTGGGGTTAGGGGCTAGGTGCTAGGAGCTAGGGGCTAGGTGCTAGGTGCTAGGAGCTAGGTGCTAGGGGCTAGAGGCTAGGTGTTAGGGGCTAGGGGCTAGGGGCTAGGTAGGTAGGAGCTAGGGGCTAGGTGTAGGTGCTAGGGGCTAGGTGCTAAGGGCTAGGTGTTAGGTGCTAGGTTAGAGCTAGGGGCTAGGTGCTAGGTGCTAGATGCTAGGGGCTAGAGCTAGGGGCTAGTTGCTAGGGGCTAGGTGCTAGGTGCTAGATGCTAGGGGCTAGAGGCTAGGTGCTAGATGCTAGGGCTAGGGGCTAGGTGCTAGGTGCTAGTGTCTATGTGCTAGAGGCTAGTTGCTAGGGGTTAGGTGCTAAGGTCTAGGTGCTAGGGGCTAGGGGCTAGGTGCTAGGGGCTAGGGGCTAGGGGCTAGGGGATAGGTGCTAGGTGCTAGGGGCTAGGTGCTAGGTGCTAGGTGCTAGAGGCTAGGTGCTAGGGGCTAGGGGCTAGGGGCTAAGGGCTAGGTGCTAGGGGCTAGACGCTAGGGGCTAGGGGATAGGGGCTAGGTGTTAGGGGCTAGGGGTTACGTGCTAGGTGTTAGGGGAGAGGCGCTAGGGGATAGGGGCTAGGTGCTAGGATGTAACGTCCCCTGGTGTGTAGCAGTTGCAGCGCCTCTTGAGATGCCCCAGCTGCCACGTGACCTTGATAGGAAGGTGATCAATTGCTGCGGGGTGAGAGGTCAGGTAGGAATGCTGGGATTGGTCTGCTACGCATAGCAAGTTGAATTGCTCAACAACGTAAGGCCTACAGCGTATCGTCTACATCAATCTCGTTTTCTTCTCTACATCATCATCATCGTCTTACTCGTGTGATCATTTCATTCATTCATTCAGCCATTCATTCATTCATCCATGTATTTGTTATTTCGTTCATTTGTCCCTTCGTTCATTCGTTCGTTTATTCAATGTTTTGTTCGTTCGTTCGCTCATTCAACCATTCATTCATTCGCCTATTTATTCACTCGTTCTCTTTTCCATTCATTCATCCATTTGTTCATTTGTTTGTCCTTTATCTATTTAAACATTCGTTCGCGTTTTTTATGATTTATTCTTTTTATGTGTTTGTTCTTTTACTCATTTATCCATTCATCTACCCATTCGTTCATTCGTTTGTTCATTCGACTTTACATTCATACATGCTTTCATTCAATTGTGCAGGGAACCACCGCTGCCACCAAGACCCCCCTATGGAAGCAGACCGTCGCCCCCTGTCTTCACCCCACCCCCTGTCTTCCCCCCACCCCCTCTCCCAACCACTACTACCATCTCCACTACCACTACCATCATGACTCCTACTCTTTCAACCACTACTACCACCACCACCGCCCTCCTCCTACCACCACCACTGCCGCTCCTACCACCACCACTGCCACTCCTACCACCACCACTGCCGCTCCTACCACCACCACTGCCGCTCCTACCACCACCACTGCCGCTCCT
>JAWQFJ010002330.1:62763-73886 GCA_034096865.1 Theodoxus fluviatilis
AAATTACAGGAGGTAGTGTCTTCTTCGGCCAGACACGCAGCAACACGTGGTCGGATTTTCAAGTAATTTCCGTTGTTGGAAAGAATATTCAAAGCACTCTCATAACCAGGGAATAACTCAGATTTGATAATAAAGATGGGTATGAGACTCGATATGAGGTGAAGGGTAACGTGATCATATCATAATGTTATTTTCTTGTTTTCTAGACATTAACTCCATTATCGGTTGCGACTTCGAAGCTTTGTGCAGCTACACATTGTCGGGATGGAAAAGAGCTTCCGAGGAAACAAGTAAGTACTCAATGTCATCGACTATGTGTTTAGATAGATAGATAGATAGATAGATAGATAGATAGATAGATAGATAGATAGATAGATAGATAGATAGATAGATAGATAGATAGATAGATAGATAGATAGATAGATAGATAGATAGATAGATAGATGGATGGATGGATGGATGGATGGATGGATGGATGGATGGATGGATGGATGGATGGATGGATGGATGGATGGATGGATGGATGGATGGATGGATGGATGGATGGATGGATGGATGGATGGATGGATGGATGGATGGATGGATGGATGGATGGATGGATGGATGGATGGATGGATGGATGGATGAATTGATGGATGAATTGATGGATGGATGGATGGATGGATGAATGGAAGGATGGATGGACGGACGGATGGACGGACGGACGGACGGACGGACGGACAGATTAGATAGATTAGATGGAGAGATAGATAGATAGAGAGGTATATAGATAGAGAGATATATAGATAGATAGAGAGAGAGAGAGAGAGAGAGAGAGAGAGAGAGAAAGAGAGAGAGGGTGATTTGAAAGGAAACAACGGCAGATCTCGTTTGAAAGAAACAATATATTTAATTCAATAACATTACATAATTCAATAACATTACATAAATGTTATGTTATTGAATTGAATATGTTGCAAATGCGGTCAACTGTTGTTGCCTTTCAAATCATCGTATCTCTTTAAAGTAACAGCCTCAGCAGCTCACTTTTTAATTGTTTTATACATACATACATACATACATATCAAAAAGACTTTATTCATGAAAATTGTACAACATCTGCACACATGAACAAATTAAGGATAAATAGAATGCATAAACTCTCAGCCATTGAGTATCTGTAGAGAACATAGACCTAATTTGGAACAAAGAGTAGTAGCGGCTGATCATATGGGCTTAACACATATCTCTGTTTGGCTACAATACATACATACATACATACATACATACATACATACATACATACATACGTATGTGTGTAGGTGTGTGAATTTATAATTGTGTGTATTTATATGAGCGTGTGAATTTATATGTGTGTATTTAGATGTGTGTGTGTATTTATATATGTGTGTGTGTGTAGTATGTGTGTGTTTGTGTGTGTTCGTGTATGTGTTTGTGTTGGCGTGCGTGTGTGCGTGTGAGTGGGTGTGTGTGCGTTTGTGTGTGTCTGCGTATATGTGTGCGATTGTGTGTGTATGTGGATGTGTGTGTGTGTGTGTAAAAGATATATATATATATATATAGATATATATATATATATATATATATATATAGAGAGAGAGAGAGAGAGAGAGAGAGAGAGAGAGGGTTATTGATTGATTAGCTTTATTTCGGCCGACGACCCTTCCTTATAAAACAGTTTACATACATAATTAAGATAACAACATCACTTTAAGATGTACAAATAGAATTTATCCCTCCAGGTTTACTGGAGGTCCTACAGACTTTATCTGTGTGTATGTCTGTCCCGACTTAACGGCTGATTTCTCAAGAACTAATGGACGGATTTCCTTGACATTTTGCACACTTACTGGAAGTTAGGTCCGATTGAATGTATCAAATTTTCAGAATCGAGGTTTGAAAAGAAAGTGGTTTTTTAAGGTCGTAAACTCGGAAGCACCTCCCTAAATAGTCAATTGATGGAATGGCGAAATTGCAAAATGTGTGACGTCATCAATAACGTGACGTAATTTTATCTGCATGTCTGCCTCTCTGTCCCGACTTAACGGCTGATTTCTCAAAAACTACTGGACGGATTTCCTTGACATTTTGCACACTTACTGGAAGTTAGGTCCGATTGAATGTATCAAATTTTCAGAATCGAGGTTTGAAAAGAAATTGATTTATGTAGGTCGTAAACTCGAACCCCCCCCCCCCCCCCCCTGAGATTTCAATTGACGGAATAGCCAGATCGAGTCAAACAGAGTTATCTTTTCCTACTTTCACAAAACAATGAGTAGAGTAGAGTAGAGTAGATTCTTCGGCCTTCTTAGGCGTCCAGGGCCTGTTGCCGATTCTGATGGTTCTCTGGCTGTATTTGCATCGCTCTTACGGATACTGGTCTTCTGACCAGGCCTAGTCTTTTTCACTTGTGAAAAAAGAAAAAAAGAAAGCTTATACGAGAAGATTATTGACGTTGATGGGTTAGATCCGTATGAAACACCAAACAGTTTGTGGTCTGTCGACAAAAACCAGTTGCCGGACATAAACCACGCCAGGATTGTACAATATTTTGTGCTGGGCAAAAGTGCGAGAATTTTGCAGCCTTCAAAAGCTTGGGAGCTTACAGGACTTTCGTCTGTGGTTAATAATAATAATAATAATAATAATACAGACTATTTGTACGCACATACCTTCCCTAATAGGCAAGCTCATGGCGTTTACAATGAAAAAGTCCACACTCATACAAAGCATTCCAACACTCGCACACTGTACAGTTGAAATAAAGAAAAATTAAATACAATACAATTAATTAAATAGCAAGCAATAAACAAAACACGAAACATAAAAGAGGCGCCTTGTGAAGCACTTCACTGCTCGTCAGGAAAGACTGACCGGAACAGGTGCGAGAAGTGCGAAGCTACAAACCAGATGGCTGTCAGAACACAGTAGTTTCAGCAAAGGTAAATGGTCTGAAATAAACTTATTTTGTTTACTCCCAGGGTAAAATCTCATCTCACACCTTCCTATTTCACGGTCACTTGTAAGTTGTCGCTGCGAACGCTATAAATGCTTTACAAAAACTCAGGCACACCAGATCTCCAATGACACGATTGGTAGAGCGTTGGTCTCTTGGTCATGCGTGACCAGGTTCGATTCTGCGCTGAAACTTTTTTCTCTCTCTTTTTTCAAGAGGTTGTGGGTTCGAACCCGACCTGGTTTTTTGTGTTTGTGTGTGTGTGTGTGTGTGTGTGTGTGTGTGTGTGTGTTTTTTTCCCCCTCTTTTCTCGAGAGGTTGCGGGTTCGAACCCGATCTTCTTTTTTATGCCAAAACCTGGAGATTCAGCGCCAGTGGTTTTTATAACTTTGGTCGCATGAATGCGATTGCACGTGCTTTCTTGTCGATTTCACATTAGATATTACATTTATGAAGTGATAAAACAAACGAGTGTTTACACTTTCGCAAAGGCAAGCTAAGATCGTATAATTTGGGAATTGTACTTCACCCCAAAAGAGATGAACGTGATAAGTAGTCTATCACTGCATACAAAATTGCTATTTACAAACATTTCGTACTTTTGTCTGATTTACAACGCTTCAAATAACTGGAATGCGTTAAAATTGGATGGACGGTAAAGAGAATATTTCGAGTATATACACATCGTTTAAAATATAACACGACGAAAAGACGTGATTATTCGTCTTCACAGCGTTAGCAGCGAGTCTTCTTTATCATATGTGACATGGTAACAAGTTTATTGCCTTCGTTTGAATCTGAAGAAAATAATAAATGAACATTGCAAAATTACGAGTTCTTTCTGTGCCACGTCCATCCAGTAACTATTTCACAGCGGCACAGTACGTTCGCTGAATTTACCGAGAGATATATTTTTCTATTGTGGCATTAAAAACAGGACAATAAAGCATAAAATGAACTTTATTTTCAATTTCAGTGCAAAATGGACAAGTTTTCACTAGATTCTGTGGTGATCTTGATCGGACATTGCTTCTCAATTCGTAATTTCCTGATCTAAACTGTATGAATACATCTCTGAATTTCTTAATGTCTATTGTACACAAATATCTCTCACACTGCAGATTATTTTTGAAGGATTTATACAGAGTAAATCTAGTGCTGCTGTTAATTTTTGCCGTCCACTCCGGTATATAGCAATCGCGTCATCTTCTCTTGAGAGACCGCAGAAAACTCTTTTCATGCGTAGCACCGCAGTTTGTCCATACACAACAATATCCCAGTCTTGACAAATTCCGCTTAAAGATCCACTCGGGCACTAGCTCAAAATCGGGGAAAGAGTCGACATAGTAGTAAAAAAAGTATCATTATCTTTATTTGACCCAACATTTCGAATCGATTTTTATTTAATTAATTTCTTAAAAGCTCACCTGGAAATTGTTAAATTCCTGCCCAAACAGGAAGTGACGCGATGAAAGTACAAGCAACGCGAATGCGTGGAAGCAGCATGGCGACACCCAAGCCAAACCTTGCGAGGAAACGTAGTGGGAAACAGTGTGCCGTTGCAGAATGCTCGTTGAGAAGTGGTGATGGAGTGGGCATCCATATATTTCAACGGAACTCATCACTTAATTAATCGACAGTGGGTTCATTTTGTGAACGTATGTCGTGCAAACTTCGTACAGACCAAACATTCGGTGATCTGCAGCAAGCACTTCGGACCCCACTGCTGCAAGTTTTGCAGCGCCTGGCAGAGGAGATGGGACTGCCCAAGAAGCCTAAAACACTATTCCCAACAGCATTCCCATAACTACAGAAGCAACCGGCAATATTCTACAAAGTGACCCCAAAATCCATGTGCAGTAAAGTTCGTATTTGCACAAAGTTGTCAATACATCCAGTCATCAGCAACTGAACAAACAAAACAATTGGCAATACTTGACAGTGTCCCTAACGTTACTGTGCAGTAAAGTCCATAACTTAGAGGACAGATTGACCTCCGGATAACTCGACACTGATTAGCTCGACCGTTTTCTCCGTGCCCCTACAATGTCGAGCTAACCGGAGTGGACTGTATAATCGAGTCGCACTGTTTGATGTGCATTCCACGAGGAAGAGGATGGTGGTGGAGAAATGCAAGATAAAGATAGGATTGTTGAGTAAATTAATTTATGGGTGGGGGATTGTGTTATAAAAGAATGCCAAATATAATTTTATCGCAACATTTCTATTCATCGACCCTCAGCCTTACCATGTCGCCGAGTGTAGTCGATCCGGGGTCGGCTCTCTATTGCGGAGGGCCGCTATTGCGGGGGGCCGCTATTGCGGGATTTTTGTAACAAAAGTTCCTAAGGCAATTATGATTCTTTTGTCATAAAACGCCTAAAAAACCATAACATTTTTGCAACTTTTTTGTCAACTTGGACATTTTTTTTTCTATTGCGGGGGGCCGCTATTGCGGGATTTTTGTAACAAAAGTTCTTAAGCCATTTTGATTCTGTTGTCCTAAAACGCATAAAAAACCATAATATGTATGTTACTTTTTTCAACTTAGAAATTTTTTCTTTTTTTTTTCTTTTGCGGGGGGCCGCTATTGTGGGATTGTTTTGGTCAAACGTTCTTCAGGTCATTTTGATTCTTTTGTCCTAAAACGCGTAAAAAACCATAAAATTGCTGTTACTTTTTTAACTTAGAAATTTTTTCGAGTTAGGGCGTAGGGACCACCCGTTGAGAGTCAAACGTGGGATGGAGTTAGAATATAAAGCTTCACCCGTTATTGATAAAAACTCTGGAGAGAGAGGGATGGAGAGAGAGAGAGAGAGAGAGAGAGAGAGATAGAGATAGAGATAGAGATAGAGATAGAGAGATAGAGAGAGAGAGAGAGAGAGAGAGAGAGAGAGAGAGAGAGAGAGAGAGAGAGAAAGAGAGAGAGACTGTGATACCGTCTTTTAAGGTCGAATTTCATGACAGACATTAAAATGATAGCATACTCGATGTAATGTCGGGCAGTAAAGGGTCGATTAATTAAAAATGGCTCTTTCATTCTCACCGACATCAAAGAAATGGTGACATCAAAGAAATCACGCGCTACCGGAGTGTTAGGGCGCGTTTCTTAGGCGGATAATCTCGAGGGTTAGGCGTTGCCTACGTTTCTCGCTCTTAAACGGTAGCTGCGCCTCGCTCGCCATTGACTAGCCATCGAGGCGAGCCACTTGCCTAAAAACGCGCCTTCAGTCTCCAAGTCGGTCTGGCTGTGCGGTCACGTGACGTGACAGGGACTGCAGGTGTCCCCTGATTTCTCTCTCCCCCCCCCTCCCCCCCCCTCCCCCCGGCGTCGGCTCTCTATTGCGGGGGGCCACTATTGCGGGATTTTTTGGGTCAAAAGTTCTTAAGGCCATTTTAATTCTTTTGTCCTAAAACGCATTAAAAACCATAAAATATTTGTTACTTTTTTCGAAAAAAACCTTTAAATTCCACAGTCAAGGTTTGCCGCATATTCTCGAACGCTCTGGGACTCTTTCTGCTGTAAACGTGTTCGATATCATTCACTGCTAACGTAGTATTCAAGCAAAAAGCGTACGCTGGTGTCAAAATGAACTGAAAGTATCACGACGAAACAATAACAAATCGACCAAGGGAGATAGTTTTTGTTGACAAGAATGATTACCTTCCAGAGTTCTATATTTGCTTCAATTCTGTGTTGAAAGTGGATGATTTCGATAAGTTTAAGGCAAGACCCCCCACTTAACACCATCCCCTCTAATAAGACCAAAATGTACCTGAATTGAGTGAATCCATATTTTCAAGAGTAGGCATGATAATTCCATATTTTTTGTTTTATTTTGTTCAGAACAGACTTGCCTATCATAAAACGGGCCGTTTTTGCTCTATTTGTTTTAGTTTTGTTTTTTATTACCTTCGAAAGTATCACGCTTTTTGAATATAGGGTATGGCTTCAGTCAATGGCGAGCGAGACGCAGCTACCGTTTATGAGCGAGAAACGTAGGCAGCGCCTAACCCTCGAGATTATCCGCCCAAGAAACGCGCCCTAACACCCCGTTAGCGCGTGATTTCTTTGACGTCACGATTTCTTTGATGTCGGTGAGAATGAAAGAGCCATTTTCCCTCCAGGTTTACTGGAGGTCCTACAGACTTTATCTGTCTGTCTGTCTGTCTATCTGTCCCGTCTCCACGGCTTATATCTCAAAAACTACTGGACGGATTTCCTTGAGATTTTGCACACTAACTGGAAGTTAGGTCCGATTGAATGTATCAAATTTTCAGAATCGAGGCTTGAAGAGAAAGTGGTTTTTTAAGGTCGTATTCTCGAAATTACCGGTCGAAAAATGATTGAAATGACAATTGACGGAATAGCCAAATTTGACGTCATTAATAACGTTACGTCATTTGCAAGTACAATTTCGATCCTATATGTATGCCAGGAGAAGAATTTCGAAACACCTGGGGAGGTAGGCAATTTGATGGAATGGCGAAATTCCAACATGTGCGACGTCATCAATAATGTGACGTCATTTGCGAGGACAGTTTATAGGAGAATTAATTTAGATAGATAGATATGTCCTTAGATGTCTTAGGCCGCGAGGCCTTTATCTGATCTTTTGATCAGTACTTATGGCTACTCTCACTCTCTCTCTGTCTCTCTCTCTCTCTCTCTGTCACTCAGTGGTTTGCGCTCGCGCCGGTAGGACGTCTTTCCCTCGCTCCGGCCAGTTTACAGTATAGTGTAATTATAGTTAGCATCATGCCAGTCGCTGGACTTCCAGCTGCCCTGGAGGCACTGCTGACATCCCTGCTAGCAACGGAGGAACCCTCTAGTTGGAAAGTAGGCGGTGAGCCTGGAAGCGTTGTTGTTGTGTTGAGGTTCAGGCAGCACGACGGACAGCCATTACTCACGAGTGAACGGCGCGGATTTTGGAGAAGGAAACCACCAGCACAGAGACGTAGGGACCAACGCCGAGCAGAAAAACATCGTCAGAAGGGTGAGCAGAGCCATGCTAATGCCTTTTCGATTCAAAATCAATCTGAATTCAATGTCGTAAAAATTGTTGCCGACCCTGTACCTGCACGAAATCCTCGCTCCCATGTGCCGGCGGAATGCGTCACCGTGTCATCCGTGACCTCTGACCCCTCGAACTCTGTCAACCACCATGAGGAAAAAGCTGCCTCAGTTCCGAACAAGGAACCACTTGCCACAGAAATGCCAACACTTCAAAATGACTCTCACGGTGCTACAAAACCACCTCGTAGCAACGAAGCAACAGTGGAAGACTTTCAAAACGTGATGAGCAAGGTTTCTGAGGGCATTTCTTGTGCCTTGCAGGAGCAAATGAGTGCACTGAGAAGTGGAGTTGCCGAGGCTTGTGCTGTGTCAGATCTAACTCCGCCTCTACCGTCGACCTCTGCCGTTCGTCCGAGGGATCGTGAAACGTCCCACTACAAGACCTGCCTTTCGTCCCCGACAGGAGCTCCAAGGCTGACCCAATCTACGCTTCGTCTTCGATCAGCTGTTCGCCAGCGTGACAGGGATGCTGCCAGCGAAAGAATCCAGAAACGAGCTGGACGCCGCCGACGCGACAACAGCCCACACGGGCTGCATGGAGAACGTGAACTTTCTCATTGAGACTATTCACCCGTGCGCGCTTCCTAAACTGGTTGCCAGTTTTTGATGTACTTCTTGTACATAATTGTGCTCTGTTCGCGTTTTTCTCGCCAATGTAATAGGCCGGTGGCCTACACATTAAACTTGTTCAGTTCAGTTCAGTTCTCTCTCTCTGTCTCTCTCTCTCTCTCTCTCTCTCTCTCTCTCTCTCTCTCTCTCTCTCTCTCTCTCTCTCTCTCTCTCTCTCTCCCACCCACCCTCTTACTCTCATTCTCTCTTCCCTTCCTCCCCTTTTCCCAGCTCCCCTCCCCCCCCTCTCTCTCTCTCTGTCTCTCTCTCTGTCTCTCTCTCTGTCTCTCTCTCTCTGTCTCTCTCTCTCTCTCTCTCTGTCTCTCTGTCTCTCTGTCTCTCTCTCTCTCTCTCTCTGTCTCTCTCTCTCTCTCTCTCTCTCTCTCTCTCTCTCTCTCTCTCTCTCTCTCTCTCTCTCTCTTACCACATTTGAATATTTTGCCTCAAGGGCTGAATGTAAGTAAGAAAGGCAATACTGCCTAATTCACTACCCTTGTAAAATAAAGTTCGTTCGTTCGTTCTGTCTGTCCTGACTTAAGCGCAACAACTTGGTACTGGTAGTCTGTTGGCTTGGCCTAATGGCAGTGAATCGATAATAAAAAGGGGGGAAAACATTTCGTTTGTTTTGTTTTGTTCTTGCAGCACTTCAAAGATGGTGTGTAGGTCTGTGACTGTCTGTCTCCATGTGTTTTGTGGTGTGTAGGTCTGTGACTGTCTCCATGTGTTGTGGTGTGTAGGTCTGTGTCTGTCTCTCTCCATGTGTTGGACCTTTTACTGGTGAACGTATTTCATAGCATCAGACAATACTAGCATTGTACACGATGTCAACAGCAGGCAGGTTCGAGGACAACAATGTATTTATAATCTATCCTGGTGCCGCTGAGGTCCGCGCGTCAGCTATAAATAGAAGTACGAGAAGCTTGGATTTGTAAAATGTATTTCACGACCTATTGACGCAATCAACATACAGCTTTGATAAATTAAGACAGCCCAGGGTTATATTAGCGTTATAAATTAACATATAGGCTTACTGACCTTATTTCAAGAAACACCATTCATAATGATCAACACTACGAACCAAGCAGACGAACACGATCGAACCGTAGCCACTACGCCAGCAGACGATCGAGATAACTAAATGTTTCATGTAAAATTCGAATGAGTTGTATTATAATCTTAGCAGAGGGGTAAAACATCAACTGGTATCGGATAAGATCACTCGTAGTGTAATACTGTAATGAAGGTCACGTTTTACATCACAAACATGTGCGCTGCTCCTCGTGAGGCACTATCTGAAGCCTTAAGAGTTAAGTCGCTTTTATTCGTATCTCAAGTTGTAGAAATGACTTTATTTCGTAAGAAGTGTAGTTGAGTTAATGAAAAGATATGACAAATATGGTGTTTTTATGAGGATCTTGAATGTTTTGGTTAGATGATTTAACTTTTTTTTTGCTTTTACAAGACCTAAATCTAAGCTCTTGTTGCCTTGAATTTTTTGCCAGGATCAAGCCGAATCTTCCAGATCCATAGTTTCTTCTGCTTCTTGTCTGTGGGGAATGTGAAAAAGGACAGTCTGGCGTTCTCGTCATGTCGATCATTGTTCTCGCAATAAGGAACACATCAGTGTCTATGTGATGATGAAGCCTTCGCCTTCGGTTTCGCCATAGACGCTGGACGCCATCAAATAAATTTGCAACAGAGTCTCGTTAGTCTGTCTGTGTGTCTGTCTGTCCCGACTCCACGGCCTATATCTCAAAAACTACTGGACGGATTTCCTTGAGATTTTGCACACTGACTGGAAGTTAGGTCCGATTCAATATTATCAAATTTTCAGAATCGAGGTTTGAAAAGAAAGTGACTTTTTTACATTTTGGTGTTGCAATGAAAACGATACAACAGACTCCATTTGCAAAATGTGTGACGTCATCATTTGACGTCGAATAACGTGACGTCATTTGCGAGGAGATTTTTGAGAAGGGTGAATTTGCAGAACATTGGTGAAGGAGAAAGAAAGATTTTTTACGATGCGGGTCGTTTGTATCCTGGACGTTTTGTACCTAGTCGTTTCGTACCCTAACCGGTTAGAGTTAGGGTTAGGGTTAGAGTTAGGGTTAGAGTAGAAAAGGTACGAATCGACTAAATGAGGTGCACAACGACTAGGGTACGAAACGTCCTGTATTCGATTTTTTATCCCTCCAGGTTTACTGAAGGCCCTCGCAGCTGTATTGGGGGGTTTTTAATGCCAAAACCTGGAGGTTCAGCGCCAGCGGTTTTTATTAATTAATCGGCCCTTTACTGCCCGACATTACATCGAGTATGCTATCATTTTAATGTCTGTCATGAAATTCGACCTTAAAAGACGGTATCACAGTCTCTCTCTCTCTCTCTCTCTCTCTCTCTCTCTCTCTCTCTCTCTCTCTCTCTCTCTCTCTCTCTCTCTTTTACTTTTACTCTCTTTACTGCACTTAGAAGGTGAATAAC